>JAXQQM020082749.1:0-187786 GCA_034641835.2 Pinus albicaulis | reverse complement strand
AATGAATATGGAATGAATCATTGTACATTATGATAAATATTGTATTTAAATGACATTTGATCTATGAATAATATGGAATGAATCATTGTACATTATGAAGAGTCATGAGATCCACATTTCCACCATACTATTTGCAAGTTCTGTATGGAGATATGTAGTCTAATAACTAATCAGTTATGATATTTTTATAAATATGAAAACGGTTCTATGATGTAAAGGCTAACATGGGATCAAAATACAATGTTACATTTCATTCCATCACTACTATTCCTCTAAATCCTTTAGCTTTGTATTATCAAAGAAAATTTATATATGCTATGCTATATTTGAATGCTAGATTTAAATGTATACAAATGGTGAGTGGTTAAAGTATTAAAGTAGAAATTGGTTGTAGGTCTTATAAAAGATAAAATTCATTTGCAGAAGAATAATTAACATCACATTCTTCATGTCTCTCCAAGAGGACTATATTTATCACAATGTTTTGAGTAGATCATGAAGATAATAAAAAAATTACATTTGGAAAAGGAAAATAAAGATCTAAATGCATATGAAAGTCAATAAGGTAGTGCAGAAATTCAAGAAAACAATGAAACAAATCTCGAAGAAATACTAATATTGCAGGAGAATTTCATTCATGCAATAAAAAGACCAGAAAAAGAGGGAAACAACAAATTTCGCAATCAGATATCATTGAAAGAGACACCACTAGTACTAATATATTGAATAACTTCATACATTGAACTACTACAAATGGAAATAAAGAAACAAACATCAATAGAATCTAAATGGCCTTTCATACAATTATTTTTTTGATAGAACCCTCCAAGACTAAGACTAATGCCCTACAATGAATATTTCACATACATCCAGAAACAATAAAAAACAATTTATGTTCTAAAGAGAAAGAAAGAACCAACAAATATGTATATATCTGCAAAAATCCATGTATCTACATAGAAGGATTGAGAAACAAACAAAATAAAAGGGAGCAGGACACATTAATAATCAAAACAAAATAAAAGGGATCAAGACACACTAAGTTGGGGTAAGAGGAGTTTTATATTGGGAGGAAAGTTAAAAATAAATTGTTTCAAAGAAGCATTGGGAGAGGGTACACATAATTGGGTGAAACTGAAGTGTACCAAGTTATATTGTAACTTTTACCTCTAAATTGTAATTAGTTGTAAAGGACAAACAATCAATCCATTAACGATTGATTGGGGCTCAGGTCGTGTTTATAGAAAATAGAACAGATTTGAAAACTGGTATCAATCTAAAAACAGAACAAATTGGAACACTAGTATCAATCTATGAATGAAAAACTAGAACAGATTGGAACATTGGTATCAATCTATGAATGAAAAACTAGAACAGATTGGAACACTGGTATCAATCTATGAATGAAAGTAAGTAACTGTTGCACACCTCATGGCATTCGCACCCTCTCACGCAGCAACCAAACAAGTATATCGTGTTCAATCATCTTCTTCATAGGCCACATTGCAATAACCTTAAGGAACATTATTGTTGATCCTTCCCATGTATATCTCACAAAATTTTATCAAGGGATGTTAGGATTTGCACAAGCCAAGGAAGGTTATTGATTGGTGTGATGATTTTGAATTAAGGATATTGTTTATATTTGAAAATATTGGTGTTACTACATAGCTAGTTCCTAGTGAACTAAAATATGTAAAAAAAAAATTGAAAGCACATTGTGTTAACTTGTAAATAGTAAAAGAAATATGAAAGAATAATGAATAATTTGTAAATAATAAAATATATAAAATGAATAGATTTAGAGTAAATAGGTGATTGTGACCAGTCCATTCTTACTTATACATGTCTCTCCCTGTATATCTGACATTCTCAATGCCTCTGGTCATTGTGCATCATAAATAAAAAAATGCCTAAATCCACATACTTTTTCTCTATGCTAAACCCAATCCTAGTTCCAAAACTCGCCTAAATCTCACATAAATCCAAATAAAGAAATGTGAAAAAATAGACATGAATAAACTTTTTAGAATATTAAACTAAGAATTACATTACTGTATTAATATGATTTATAATACCCAAAATCATAAAAAATATTTGGTATCACACTCTGGCCTTAATAGCTGGTTGTGATAAGTAAGTCCATTCTTACTCATGTCTCTCCCTGTCTGTCATTCTCCATTCTCTATTGGTGTGTAAAAGACCATGTACATCAGTAAAAAAAACACCTAAATCCACATACATTTCCTCTAGGCTAACCCATGCCCGATTCCCAAAACCCTCGATTCGTGTATCATCGTTGGACTATTGCTTTATGTTTGACCAGAGTTGGAATTTCAGAACCAAAATAGATCCATCTGAAAATCATGATCTACTTTCTAATAGTAGCTATTAATTGAATAAAAGGAAAAGATTCAAAGAACTTTTGAAGTGATTTAAAGATCAAAGTCCCAAATAATTATGTGTATGAAGAATGGAACAAGAAGTTCATAGAGGGAAAAATAAACTATGTGTGGATGTTTAAAAAAATAAAAACAAATAGAATAAATGAACATTGTCTGGAATGTGTCCATTAAGATGATACCCTACTTAAACAAGGAGAAAATATTCAGTCACGATTCAGGAAATCTGTTGAACTCAACATTCACAATATCATATCCAACATTAAATCACGAATCAAGAATATCTCATCAAAGCAATCAAAGCAATCTCTCTTAACTGTATTAGCAAAAACCTTAGCCAATTCATTTCATGGTTTTAGATTACCTGGAAATTCGCTCGGCGCAACTCCTGAGCAGCAATTCACGAGCTCCAAATCAGCAACAGAGCAGTAGCAGCGCCACAGAAATTATTCATGGGTGCCAAAGTAGCAACAGAGTAGCAGCACCACCACAGAAATGAACAGAAATGAAAATCAAAGTAGAATCCTGCGAAAAACAGAATATGCAAACAAAGACGCGTGAAAATGAGAAAAGTTTGCGGGTGATATATTTATAAAATATGAGTTCGGCCGAACTATTTTAAAATTTCGGCCAAACTATTAGTTTGGCTGAAATAAAAATTCGACCGAGCTATTGTTGCTGATTTTCCCATCTCTGGCCAAAAATCTATTTTCCCACGTCGTCAGTATGCCGTCAATCTAAACAGCAGAACAAGTTCAGCTGAACTTTCTCAAAATTTCGGCCGAACTATTGCGGAAAAAATTTTTCCGCCCCCGACTCTCAAAAAAATGTAACCCAACTTCACATTTTCACCCTTATATGTTGTTTTATTGATCGAGGTCTATAGTGTAATTAGTTTGGCCAAAAATTAATGAAGAGTTGTAACTATTTTTTTGCGATACCTGTGGTATGAATTCTTGGCATTGTTTTTTCTCCTGTTTCATTTGTATGAATGTTTCGTAAGTTCATAAACCATTTCATCTCTATTATATGATTGTTTTCAAGTTGGTAGGCATAATACATGTTCTTTCATGCTCTAGTTTGGAAAAGTCTTCATAATTTTTCCATTTTTTTTAGTTTGGGAAGAATACATCTCCTATGCTCTTCCTAACTCCTCATCGATCTTAAACCATCTCACCAAAACACCTTTAAGTGTTAAGCCTTCTACCTACCTTGCCCCATCGAATGGACTACAATTCCATCTCATTTTCCCTAACCTGGTCCCCTTGACCTAATCCTCATCCAAAAAACCCAATCAAAACAAAAAAAACCCTTCTGCATTTCATAACTAGCCTAAAACATTTTTATCCAGCCCTCTTGGCTGTCATTTTTGTGGAGAGAGCCCTCTCTGACTTGTAGGGATAGATACCAAGTTAAAAGGTTGGTTTGTGGCTATCTCTATTGGTATTTCTTCTTCAGCCTTAGAAATCTGGGGGAGTGATAACACAACAAACAATCCAATAATTTTAAATTACAAAAGCATTAGATATGATACAGTTCTAGTTTTATGAAAACATGAAAATCAAAATGCTATGAACACAAAGTTTTATATCTAATGCAAATTCTAGTCTGAAATCTAAATGAAAAAGAAATAAACTAAACTATATAAAATATGATATAATGTATTCAAGAAATTATTATACGAAATAAACATAATCAAATCATTAAACTATTGAAACTGATATTTAGAAATAAAGCATGAATCAAAAGCATTTATCAAATTCAAATTACAGAATAGTAATGTGTTTGAGATGCATTAAAAACTGAAATAAAAATTACCTGCTCTACTTGCAGGGGCCCTCTACAACGCAATAGGTTCTTAACACTATCAATGCATCAAATTGCATGAAAGAGGAACTTCAAATTAACATAAAAAAATTCAAGCAAAATGTTCAGGAAATAAAAGATGGCATGCCCCGAATACACATAGTTTCTATGATTTTATAGAGTGTGTTCAACAATACGCAAACTCTAAGACTATAGATCTCTATTAGAATCCTTATGAAATTTAAAATCATAAATCAAATATCGCTTATATGTCAATTTTCTATTAGGAAAGAAAATCGACATACTGATGCCATTTCTGGACGATGTTCCTAGACACTGCAACGTGTTGACTTCTATCTTTGACCATGTAAATGCGTGATATTCTTGGTGAATAGGCTCATATAAGCAGGTGGAAATACGTGAAGGGATCATCCACTATCTACCCAAATACTCCTTTGCTAAGCTGATGCACTAGAACTCTGCTAACAATGAAGGTAGTTGTGGATCTGTGGAATAGTTGTGAAATTGTATTAATTTTGTAGCTGAATGTAATATTTAACAAAACAATAAGGTATATTATAAAGTATGAAGAATAGGACACCCAAATACTTTACCTTGTCAAAATCATGTGTTTGTTGCCTTATTAGGTTGATAGTGATAGGAAAAGAAGGAAAACATGGATGCAAAAAAGGTGTCAAAACAAAACAATTCTAAGACTCTACATTCCCCCATACTTAAGGTTTTGTATGTCCTCATACAACCACAAAAAATTGTCATTTTTGTTCAGTCACTACATATCCTTAGATACTTCTTCCAACACATCCAATTTTATCCTTTCAACCCTTTTTTACTTCAAGTTAATGATTTTTCTCTTCATGTATTTGTTTTCTTCCTTCAATTTCTTATTATTTTTATACCCTAGACTCAAATGTAGAAGAAGGTTTTCACTCTTGGAAATTTGAACTTCATTATGAGCTTTCAAAGATTGGTTTTCATTTTTAATATAACTTTTTAATGTCTCTAGTTCAAAGATTTCATTTATGAGGATGTCGAGAACTTGAGGTTCTTGTGGTTCTTTAAACTGGTCTTTCTCTTCACATAGATTTGGAACTGATTTATTGGTTTCTTCTCTTTTATCCAGTGATTATATGTTATCGTAAATCTCCTGCTGTACTGGATCAATACCTATGGTTTTTCCTGAAGTCCGAGGAGGTGAAATGTAGGCAGGTGGTGATGCTCTCATAGAATTTTCCATATTTTTTTATGCCTCCAAATCAATGTGTTCTACATCTTTTGAGGGTACTTCCTTCATTATTTTTAGCTTGGTACTTCTTCTTAGTCCTCTAAAAGGGGTCTTTGGAGTTTTAGGCTTCTCTTTTTTAAATGAAATCTCTGTTTTGTTGTTGTATTTATTTCTTTTAACATTCTTTGTATTTATTTTCTTTAAAAAATTTGCAATTGGCATTTCATCCTCAAAAAAATATTGTTTTTGTTGTGGCTCTTGTTCTAGTGGTGTCTCAATATTCTTTTTCTTCTTATTTCTGCTACTACTTGGTTGTTCATTTGTTTCCTCTTCAAAATTATTCCTAACTAGAAAGGCTTCCCATGTATCCCCTATACTTTGAAGATGGAATTAAACAATTAGTTTAACTAGCCCATGGTGATACATTGTGTTTTCTATGAACTGGATTCTCTTTTGAACATTCCTTGGCATCTTTTTAAGACTATTCAACAAGAAATATGGAAGGTTCATTTCATGTTCATCAAGAAAATTCATCAATAGTATTACATGGTATAAAAACACATATCTGAATCGACCTTCACGGGTAACAAGTTTTCGAATGATTAAGAGAAAATTCCTCCACTTGCTTTTTAATGCTAAGCCATAGATGCCTTTCCTAAAGATAGTAATGTCCATGCTTTGTTTCTTCAAGAAAACCCTCTAGTCATCTCCTTTGATTCCTCTGTTGTTGAACCATTTTTCTCCTATGCGAGGAAATTTGGTAGCTTCTGCAATCAGAGACTGTATCACCATAAATTTGATGTCTCATGTTTCCACTTATATGCCATCAAAAATCCTTGCAAAATTTTTGGTGACTTCCTTGTGAAAACCATCAAATTTTTCCATAAATTCCAGACATTGTGCTTTTTGTAATAATTCTCTTTCCTGCAAATATCCTTCCAAAAATTTCTTCCCTGTTGCCTCTGTTCAAACAATCACACCCATGATTGGAAGATGTTTCTCCCCCAGAGATTGTTTTGTCTGACAAGGTGGTGAACTTGGTAGGGTTTTCATCAAAGCAGAATGGTGGATGGTGATGGAAAAATGAGAGGGTGGTCATGTATGAGATGAAGGTATAAGTGAGTTAATTATCCATTATTCATTTATAATTATTATTGAGGTGGCAATCAAATCAATGAATAAATACTTTGAATAGTGTTATGATGATGAAAATGGGTATGGCGAATTATGAGGGATTTTTCATAACACTATCACCTTTAATAATGATTTTGATTTGTTCGGTAATGTCATGTCCATATAATTCATATATTACTATATTGACCTATATTGTTAAATTAAAGAATTACATACCTTTGATTTATTAGCTTTCTAACCTCTCGTTGTTATCTTGTAGTGTTCTATTTCATGAGGAGTCAATCACTTCTCCTTTTATTTGATCATCAAATGTTCCTGTCAATTAGCTGAAGAAACTATCAAAGCTGCAAAAATTTGTTAAAATTGCAGAACATCATCAATTTTGTAGCTTACTTATTTTTTAATAAAGGGATGCTTAGAAGAATAGAATTTGTTTTAGGAAAAATATGGGAAAAGAAAATTTAAGGTGCAAAAAAAAATTGGTTTTCACCTTGAATTTTCTGTATAAAACATGCCAACAATTTTTTGGTTTTCATGTTTATATAAAATTTATTGATTCTTTTATTTTATATGCTTTATTTTTTATTTTTATTTTTTTTTATCTGTAAGAGAATTTGGAAAATCTTGACAAATTCTTCTCTTGTCATTGGCTTTTGATAGATATTGAGTCAGTGTCCCTTTAATAATACAGGAATATTCTCTTCATCAATAGTATTTATTCTTACTACTCCATTTTCAAAAACTTTTTCGATCTCATAAGGCCCAAACCAGTGAGTTTGCAACTTCCCTTGGAAATTCTTGAATTTTGAGTCGAAGAGTAATGGCCAATCTCCTAGATGAAATTCCTTTTCCTTGATGTATTTGTCATGCCATATAGCTCTTTGTTGTTGAACCAATCTAGTCTTATGGATAGCATCTTGTCTTATCTCATCAAGCCCATTGAGTTGTACCATCCTTTGCTTTTGTGCTTCTGACAAGTCAAGTCCCAGCTTGACTGTCGTTTTATAGGTGTGGATCTGGAACTCTATTGGAAATAAGAATTTCTTTCCATAAACAAGTTAGTAGGGAATATGTCCTGTAGTGCTTCTCCATGTAGTTCTACAGGCCCATAAGGCTTTTGGAATATTTTCTACCTAATCCCTTCTGTGCAAGTGTACAATCTTGGTGAGAATGGCTTCGATCACCTTGTTTGTAGACTCAACTTGCCCATTTACTTGGGGATGGTATGGAGTGGACTTAAAGTGATTTATTTTATATTATTCCACCAACTTCTATACTACTCTTGATGTGAATTGTGAATGGAAAATTTTAGGGGCTAATATTCGCAGGTGGGCTAATTTTCCATGATTTTTCCAAAAAAAGATTTGTCAATTTCCATTTTTTCTAAAAATGATTTTCCCAACTTTTACAAATATAGAGTTATTTTACCTTAAAAATTTCCAACATTATACAGAGAATATATATTTATTATCATTATAAATTTGAATAATTTTACAAATATATCAATAAATATTTTATAGTTTGCATATTAGGGACTAGTGAGATTCGCAAGCATTTTTAAACTTCAAGATAAGTTTTTGTCGTTAAAATTTTCATTGTGTTCCCTAATCTATAACAATTTCACTTGGGACACCAAAAGGAGTGAATATATCCTCAAAAATAAATGAAACTACAACATTTTTAGTAGAAAAACAAAGTGCTTTAGCTTCTACCCATACAGTAACATAATCAGTAAATACCAGAATATACCTCTTTTTTTTATAAGGTGGATTAATTGGACCAAAAAAATACAAGGCCCATTTCTGAAAGGGTTCAATGAGTATCTAAGGTTGCAGTGGAATTTCACTTGAAATAATAGGTTTCCCCATCCTTTGGTAACTGTCATATATTTTAACATATTCTTTGGCATCCTTAAAAAGGGAAGGCCAATAATATCCTAAGAGAAGGATTTTATAAGTAGTTCTTTTGTTATAAAAATGGCCTCCACATGGTTCATCATGGCAAGATTTGATTATCTCTGGTATCTCATCTTCTCGTACACATGTTCTGATGATGGGATCTAGTCTTTTTTTGTATAATTCTTCATTGATCCATGAGTAAGAAGAACTTGTTTGGATTATTTTTCTCTTTTATCTAGGAAAAAAATGAGATGATAATTTTCCTTTAGCCAAATAATTATCAATATCTGCATAATAAGGTGATTTAGTAGATACCGCAAAAAGATATTCATCTGGAAATTTATCCTCTACGGGCATATCATTATTATCATTTTGAATCCTGGATAAAAAGTCAACAATTGTATTTTGTTTTCCTAGTTGATGTAGAATGGTGATGTTAAACTCTTGCAATAGTAATAGCCATCTGGTTATCCTGCCATTAGTGATTGATTTGTTCATTAAATATCTGATGGCAGAATGGTCTGTGTGACCGAAAGTTTCATAGCTAGTGATGTAATGTCTAAACTAATTAATGGCATGCACTACCACTAAAAACTCTTTTTTAGTTACAATATAATTTAGTTTTGTTGGATTTAAATTTTTACTCATATAGTAAACGGAATAAGGAGTAATATCTTTCGGTCCCACCATAGCCCTCTTGAAGCCTCAAAAATCGCTGCTTCAAACATCAGGGGAAAACCACTTGGTCGGGACCTTAGGACAGCTCCTTTTCCATTTGGTGTGGTGGCTCCGACTAGATTTATAGGACTAGTTTCCTAATAATGAGTGGATTGATGATGGAGTGTTTGTGTAGGTGAATAATGGAACGAACTGACTGATATAATCTATCTAACTTAAACTATAACTTGCAAATAATTCTAAAACTAACCCAGGTATTAAGTATGAATACGACTTTTGAGATTGTTTCAATTAAACAAATAACCATGAAAATGTATTATTATTCAACAGAAAAATGAAGTATCATATAATGATAACCTTGTTTAAGAAATTAAATCGAGTTAGAATAACGCATCACATTCATGATTCTATATATATCATTTGCACATACTATGATAGATAAATATTTCTATATCTTCAGAAATGATATGACAAAGAAATATTTGCGAAAACAAGCATATATAAATGATAGTAAATTTCAAACAAAATACTTTATTGCATAAAGAAAATAACAGTAAATCGATAGAAATACCAGATTCATTAAGATATTTTTCTTGGTGCAATTCGATATCCAGATCTTGTGTTTTAACTTAAAACAACCTCCAAGGTACATAAATGCAATTCTTAAAGATAATTCGCCATAAATCATAGGATGTGATCCTTTATAAAAAATAAAATACTCAATGGAGTACATAAATGTATCATCCAAGCCAAAATATTACAAATTTAGGACCCTTTTCTAAATGCATGAAAGGGGTTTAAATAGGAAATTAACAAAACAGATTATCTATAACTTATGCTAGAAACTATCATCGGAGATCCTAAAAAAGACTTGCGATATCTAAATAAAACATATTCATTGATTTTCTCTTGTATTCAATGTGCTGAGATGGCAGATTTTGAGCATATCCTTGACTTCGGTTGGATGACTCAGCCTTGAATGTAACTGACCAGTGTACATGGCATCGGATAACTTTGGAATGATGTAATTGATGGTGTTTGAAAGGCATTTGATTTTCATCTGTTGACTTTGTGGTTTAATTAAATATGTCCACATGAAATCCCATGTAATTTCCTAAATTTTGTTGATTTTCTGATTCTTGTTGATTAATCCCTGCTTCCACCTGGTATCAGTTTCTTTCACCTTTGGTAATTTACCTGGAATATAATCTGAAATTAAATTAGTAGCATATAAGCTATAATTAACTAATTGTGTCAGATTGTTCATCATAGCTCTGGCCCTTGATGTAGCTTGTTCTTCTTTAATCAACTATTTTTCCCATTCAACAAATAAAATTTCTTTATGTCTTTCTTCGATTTTGGGAAGATTTGCATTCTTTCCTTCTTCTGAGATTTGCCATGAAATAAACTCTGATATCTTGTCATCTGCATTCTCAAATTCAAGTCCGAGGCTGACTGATTCATCAATAAGGGAAGATGTTGTTTCAAATAAAGGCTCTGCTTGTGCAATCTTTTGACAAATATCATCTAACTACCGAGACAATAGCTTATTTGTTTCCATAGCTTTAGTTTTAAATTGGTCAATTTTAGGATAATCCTTAAATTTATCCAATCTTGCTTGAAATATTTTTCCTTGCTCTGCTTTGGCAGTTTTCTCATTTTGCAGCAAGGTTTGTAACTTGGACACCTCTTGGGACAACTATTGTTGCTTATTCAAAGATTTTTGATCAAGCTTTTTCTTTTCCACACTCAGTTGTTCTTCCAGCTGTTTGGCTCTGAGTTTTTCTTCTGCTAACTGCTGCTCCAACTGCATTATCTTTTGCTAATCATTTGTTTTCTTTTCTTCTAGCATTTCTATCTATGAGTCTTTTTGTTTGATCATTTGATTGACTTCAACAACTTTATCTATAGTGGCTGCACTGTAAGCACCTTCATATTGTGATAGTTTGGTAAGATCCTCTGAAGGATTTACCTCAGTGTTCTTCCAGACAATATTCATGAATTCAACTTGTGGGGATGAAAGTGATTCTTGATATGTCCTCCTTCTTTTCCTTTGTTTCCTGACAACAGCCCTATGCTTAGGACTACAAAATATATCCAGAGGAGGGATTTCTTCAACTTTTAATACAATTTTTTCTGATGGATGTTTAGGAATTATCTCCATATCTTGATCTTTCAGATTATCAACTTGAGGATTATTTGTCCTCCAATTTTCTGTTCAAATTTCTCATATTGTCTTAGCAATTGGGGAGTAACAATAATTTCAGTAGAATTTACCACTCTTTCCGTGGTTGTTTCTCTTTAAAGTTGATCATTGGTTTTATCACCTGTATTTCTTTCTTCAGCCTGCATATCGGTATTGGTACCTGTATTCTCCTTCTCTGTCTGAATATCAAGCTTGCTAACTGCATTTTCCTTCTCATTATGTACATCAGGCTTGCTTGTAGACACTTCCTTTACTGTCTTGCTAGTTGTGTCTTCCTTTTTATTTTTTTCTGTTTCTATAGTTTTAGCTTCTTGCAAAGGAATCCTTAGTTGGTCAAGGGGAGCCTTCAGCAATATCTGACTTCTGAACTGCAAAAATTTGTTCATATCCTCTACTTGAAACTTGGATTTGGCCAAGTCATATACTTGGGAAAATTTCTCAATAGAGACAAATAAGTCATCAAATTCATCGGGTTCATGTTCAAACCTAGCAATTTGAACCAAAGTTGTGAAATCAAAAGCTACTTTATTTGGATTATATTGTCTCCCTGGGACAGTTGCAAGCTTAAGATCTCTTATTTTAATGACTTCCTTCTCAGCATGTTTGAAATCATTCAAAGTATAATTTCCACAATGAAAGGGAAAGGTAGGCCACATCAATTTCTTGGCGTTCTTTAAACATCTTGAAATACATATTTATGTCAATTGGTAGGAAATTTCTTGGGCTAACAGTTTGTCAGGGACATAAAGAGGTAAGATATGGGGTTCCACAATGCTCCCAAAAACTCTGATATAAGTAAATATTTCTTCTCCAAACCAATTTCCAATTAGGGATATATCATTCTTTGCTTTTTTAGAGAGTCGGGGAGGAAATTAGTTAAAAATGGTCTAATAGACAGGTAACAAAAAGCCGTGACAAATCCTATATACATGATTTTTAAAATGGACCTTCCACAAATATTTATGGTAAATGTGAATCGGAACAGGTTCTTATGGAGTCCATTTCCAACCCTGAATAGGGAATTCAGAATTAAAACATAGAGCATCTAAGATATGGGCACAGAAATGAAAAGGAGTTGTACTTCTAGTGTCTTTATCCTTTATATATTCCAGAATTATATTAGCTATCTTATCATAAAGGATAACCGACCTATCCATAATTTCAGAATTTATAGCAGCATGAATAAGGGGTACCATCTGAATTGAAAACCTCGCAGAATCGTCATTCCCAAAGAGTCTACACATCATTGCAATAGCATAGCAATATGGGGTGCAAGAGACTCCACAGAGTACATACCTGATGCTTCATTTTTATGTTTCTCTGGAGCTCGTCTCCAATCCTTAATAGGGTCTAATTGAACTTCATTTCTTGCGGCGAAATCTCCTATGAAAGCTTTGTTGTAGACCTTTTGAGGATTTGGGAGATGGTACATCGCTTTGATATCTTCCGCTCTAAAATACCCAAAGCTTGTCACCGCAGCTGAAACAAATGTTCTATCTGTGATGGTGATATTGTCTATCACCCATCATATTACATCATAATAGGGGAACATATTTGCTCGAGCCGCAATTCTGTGAAGAAAAGAATTTGCAAGTGCTTTGAGAGGAGTCTCAAAATCAGAATATGAGTCTTCTTCATCTGGTACTGTCACTTTTACCTCAATAACAGTGGGTTTTTCTACTTCGAGAAAATTATATACTTCTTCCCAGGAAAGCTTCCCGAGACCCTGGCATGCCGTATCTCTAACCAGCTTGATTTTGGATGGTTTTTCTTTTGGTGCGTAGGGTGACACTTGATCGTGCGATAGCTACGGTTCTTGCTCTTAGCTTGCCAGAATATTTTCTCTTGTTGTATTTTTACGAATCGGCGAATGAGTTGGATGAGTGCAGCTCTGCAAATGAGAAAAACCTTTCAAAACGAAGAAACAGTTAAAAGACCAAGCAATAATGAAAATGTTTTTATTAATGATCTGTTAGACTCCTATACCAATAGGTTTCATCTTTTGATTGTCTTGATGGAATTATGGAATATGTTCAAACCTTCTTACTTGAGCAAAGGTGTTCCATATTCTTAAAAAAAAACCAAAAAATCAAAAAAGTTAAAAAATGTAAAGAGGGTATACCCTAAAAGAAAGATCAAAGGGTAAAAAGAATAAAATGGTCAAAAAAGAGAAAGAAATGAACCCCAAGCAAAAATAGACCAAGGAAAGTGTGCAAATCCAAATGCCACTACTTTTTACTCTGTTGTAATAAATCAATTGTGTGCAGCTTGTGAAACTTTTGCCACAATTCATGAATAAGTCAAACTGTTTAAGCTTGGCTTAGTCATATTTCAATTTCATGTTATAGATTAGAGAATAAATATCTAGCCAAACAGTTTAATCTTGGCAGATAAGTAGCTAGGTAGAGTGAATAAAAGGTGCTCAACAGTTTAATCTGAGCCCTTGGATGTAATAAGAGTAGAAATAGATAGATTTATCATGTAAAAAGAAAAAGATTGAAAAGGGTTTGCAAGTCTAAATGCACCCTAATAAAGAAGAGAAAATGGTAGTGTTAAGTAGATAGGGTAGGTAGATGGTGCTGCAAAGTGTTATCTGATGAATGATGCTGCTACATGTTTTTGATCCTTTACTTTCATCATAAGTACTGAAGCAGGAAATACACTGGAAAATCACAGCAAGAAAAAGTCAAATTCATTAACTTCCCTTATCATTTTCCCCTCAAAAGTTTTACTAATTTTCCCCAAAAGTACTAAGGTAATTGGAGATCAAAGGGGCTCAAGGCATTTCCTTGACTTCTGGAGGGACCGGACCCTCGGCCTAATGATCAAAAAGACCTAAGCACTTGAGATAATTCATCATTATTATCTTCCATCTTTAACTTTTTCCTAAGTAAAATCCTATTTTACTTAGGAAACTGATGCAACATTCCATAAAAATTCCTCAAAATAACTTGTTATTCTAAGTTTAAGTGTTGAAGATAAAATGTTGCAATTTACTTCACAAGTTATCACTTTCTTAGATGTACAAAAATGTTTTGATTTTCCTTGTCCTTTACCATATTAACATTTAACTCTATTATATTAAATCCCTAGTGAAATACCCTTTCCTAAGTATATAACTCCCTTTTTTATAAATAACCCAAAAAACCCCCTTAGTATAAAGTTTAACCAAAGTATTTTATATCCCCGCGCATTTAAAATAAAACCCATTATATGCCCTTTGGTTAAAATATAGCACTATACCTTAATCCCGCCCCTATGGTGAATTAGTTATGTATTGATTAATTTACCATATAATAAAATATATATATAAAAACTTTAAACATGCGTTGTGTGTGTTTAAACGCAAAAATACGAATAAAACTTCGACAGATTGTTGTGCCGCCGTAATTCGTCCACCTGGCATTCCACTTAGACAACCCCGCCGCAACCCCTTTCTTTTGCACATAGGATTAATTAAGTCGCCTGGACTAATTAATAACTATTTCCGCCAGTTAAAAAGCCCCCGGAGCGATTAAAAACATTTAAAAGTGTTTAAAAGTACGACGGGGTCCACATGAAACCTCCGCCCATCTTCCCATCGCACCAACCGTTGGATCAGCCTCCCGCAGATCAACGGCCAGCGTTGATTCCGCTGCCCATCCCTTGTCAGCAATTTAACCAGCGGGGGATGGGTGGTTTTTGAAAAGTCAGACATCCACGTGGCAAACGCTCTGTGGAATCGCTCCCCCCGCGATCAAAACCGTCTTCGACCAAAAGCGGTGCGGGAGTACCACTTACCGCTTACCGCTTACTGCCAGCTTACGTCACCCCGTACGTCAATGACGTCATCACCTCGAAAAAATAAAAATACTTTTAAACTTGCAAATAAAGCCATTCTTCGTGTTTTTCAGTTATTTTCATTATTCTGAGAATGACAGTGCTCCCGCTGCAATTTTCAAAATTTCCACTGTAATTGATCATTCCGCCCCAAAATTCCGCTGCGCCTGTTTTGAAGAGCAGTCCCGCCATTGCCTATTACCTGTTAAAGAACCAGTTTCCGTCTAAAAAGCAGGTATTTATCCTTTACGCCCGACTGCAAGTAAAACTCAATTTCCTTTGTTTTTTCGCTGAAAAAGTGGTTAAAAATCATCACTGAGTCCTCCCTGGAGATTTTAAACCTGTGAAATTGCTCCCCGAAACTGCAAATTCTTCCAATTCCCTTCGTTTCAAGAATTCCGCCCGGCCCGTGAAGAAAACCAAAAAACCTCCATTTTGAATCCACAAGAACCAAAATGGAGGTCCCAGTAGCTCTGAATATCGCCCCATTGAATGCTCCTCACCGTGATTTGGATTATTTACCTCTGATAGATGAAGATTTCCAAATAAAAGACCTGGCTTATGATGAAACTCCCCTATTGAGCTATTGTCGCTGCAGAGACGAATACTCAAAGGGGCAAGATCTTGTAGGGTTGTGGGAATCTAATCTCCCAAGGTATCTCATTCCTTCAGTTCTTATTTTCCCTGAAATCATTCATTATTGCCAGGCAAGCTATGATCCCGCACGGAGGGCTGTAATAGCTCCTGACCAAAGTGTTCTGTTTCCCATCACTCCACAGGCCATCAATGCCATGTTGCACTTTGAACCAGACCAAGATTTAGCACCATTGTCCATAGAAGGATTGATTGAGAAAACCAGACAATTAACCCCAGAGAAGCTAAAATCCATGTGCCAGCGTTTCATGCTACCTGAGCATCAGCCAAAAGGGTCTCCCCCCTATGGTTTTTACTATTTCAATACATTGGGAAGGCTCGTTGTAAATATAATATCTTTTGTCCTAGGATTTAACACCAGTGAATATGTAGATGAGATAACCTTGGCTCTGCTATCCATTTTCACTCCTGGGAAACCTCCTGAGATCAAATATGACTATGCTTCTTTTATAGCCAGCAAAATCCATGATCAATTCTTAAGGTTAGATACTGAAAAAGTTTTTAAGTACTCCTCAGTTATCTATCATCTCATGATCTTCTATCAGTCGGAAAGGTTCCCTTTCCCTGTACAGAAACTTGATGCCAAGAAGAATCCCAGGTCAGTCATTTTTTGGTCCCCCATCATTCATTTTTCCTCTGATTCTCCCTTCTCCTACTCAGAATTCATTGATCAGTTTGTATATCCAGCAACAACTTTATTAACAGGAATTTCTCCCCCAAGACTAAGCAATGAAATTAGAAAAACCTTGCAACTGTCAAAGAGTTATAAGGTTGGGGATTGGTACTTATACCAAAACCATACAGTCATCAGGATTTATGGATGTGAATTACGTCCATTCAAGTTACCCAGATATGTACCAATGAGAATATTTGCCCTGGAATACTTTAGGCAGATGAACAATTCAGATGTGATTCATTTCTGCAATGTAAAGAAGAAAGCTCAGTTAAGGATCAAAAGCCAATTAGGTCCTTTCATCTGCAATTCTAGGGAAGCTGAGAGAGAAGCAGAACTTCTATTAGAGAAAAAGTTTCAGACATCTTTCCGTTGGGTTCCTTATGACCCCTTTGGTTTAATTTGTGAAAAGAGATTAAAAAACAAATCATCTCCCTATATACACCACAAGATTCCTGATCTAGAACAGTATGCAAATCAAGATGAATGGGTTGAAGGGACTCTTGTTGAAGAAGAAAGTGAAGCAGACAGAATGAATAAGATTTTGAAATATGTTGAGAAGAACTTTGACCTAGAAACGTGTGGTCAAATGCAGGTACCTTATATTGGCACATCTTCAGCAGCCACTTTACAGCAAGCATTACAGGAAGACAGTCCATCAGTAGCAGAAGAACCCAAGGGTAAAGGAAAGGAACCTGTAATCCAGGTTATTGAAACTTTGGTCATGGCTGAAAAACCACAGAGTTCCAAAGCACCGGAACAATATCAGGCTTCTCCCACACCAGCAAAACACATCCAAGTTCCAGAGATGCAAACTCCACTGAATGTGGAAATAGGGAAAAAGAGGCTAGCTCCAGATACCACACCTTCAAAAGGAGCCCCACGGGTTTATCAAGCTAAGAAACACAAGTCTGATCCACCTCCAGATGTAGAAATTATAGATGAAGTATTTGATGATGGTAGGGAAGATAGTCAGCAAACAGGCACAGCAAGTGAAACAAACATAAGCCAGAAAGGGATACAAAAGCAATTAAGCACTGAAGTATCTTCTTTCAGACCGCCAAAGACAGATACCGGAGACATTAAAAGAACCTTCATTAATATTAAAACAAAGAATGATCCATTGAAAATGAAGGTATATGATCAGTATATGAAGATGGCTCCTCATAATCAAGAAAGGCTAATGTCAGCGTTTGACCTTTCACAAGGTAAAATACTAATGAGCCACTTCAAAGCAAAGGTGCCAAAGCCAACTTCAGCAGCAGATTACATCAGAACAAATTTTGAAGTTTTAGCAAAGGATATCCATCCCCTGGACCAGATAGAGCTACATAGACAAACTGGGGAAATGGTCTATTCTACTCTCACCAACAAGGCCATGGCAGCTTTAACGCTGCAAGATTCTTTGAATAACACTACTGCACAATTGAAAATTGAGAAGGCCTCCTCACAGGCCAAGGATAATAGAATAAAGTCTCTAGAAGAGATAATTATTGGTTTGGGTCACAATGCCAAAGACATTAAAGGTATTGAGGCATTGGTAAAGAAGAAAGAGGATGATATAGCTGCACTCAGAAAACAGCTAAAACTACCAGCCTCGAGGCACCCTCAGACCCAGGAAGTTATAAAAGGAAATTCACAGGAATAAATGATGGAGTTGCTCCTGAATATGACTGAACGACTAAATGAAACAAAGAAGGAGTTGGAAAAAGCATTGCAGGAACAGGAAATTATCAAGCAGACTTCAACAACAGGTACTACAACAGCAGGACAACAGATACAACCATCTCAGGTGAACACTTCTGGCTTAAGTTCCGAGGACTTAATAAAACAAATGGAGAGTTTGCAACTGAGGGTCACAGAACTCCAAGAAACAAAATTGCAATTAACAAAATTGGAGGAAAAATATGACACATCCAAAAAGACAGCTGCTGATAACACCAGAGAGATAAAAAGATTGGAAAAATTGGTTGAGGCTTTGGAAAAGGATCTTTCTTTGGAAAAGCCTCTAAAGGAAATAAATGACATTCTTTGGGGAAACATCATAGAGTTAATAAAGGTCATATGGCCCTCCATTCAAGCTATCTTTGAACAACATGAGCTGGTTAAAATTGCCCAAGAAGAAATAAACAGGACCAGAAATGAATTAAGAGGCAGGCCTGAGCAGGCCAATCAGCTCATTCAATTTTTGAATTCCAGAACAAAGCAACAGCTTGCATTGTTAGGAATTGATGACAGGACAGGTGCAGTTCTGGAAGCAAAGAGAGTTTTCACCAAGAGGACTTTCATGCAAAATTTAGAAAGAAAGTGTACAAACATTTTGGTTGATATCAACGTTTTCAGAGAGAAATTTCAAGCTTTGCTGGATAGTGGGTTACCAAGTCCCATGCTCACAGAAGATCAAATAGTAGACTTAGACACCTATGAGAAGAGAATAAAGGCTCATGCTAAAACCACAGCTGATTGTTCTACTAGCTCGTCGGAATCAACATTACCAACCGGGAAAAGTATCTATGATAAAGTGAGGAATTTATTTCATCTGGAGCATGAAATAAAGTATCTATTTCCGAACGAGCCCACTTTTTATAAACTTACTGAAGCAGATGAAACTTTAAGAAAGCTCAGAAGAACTATGATACCAGATGATCAATGGTGGAAGGAAATGTTGGAAGTTCTGTAAAAGTGTTTTCAGGATGAGATTTTATCTTTACTATCAAGTAAATGGTAAAAACAGGAAGACAGATGAAAGAGTATCAGGTGAAAAGGTTCAAGAGTATCCGTGAGAATAAAGAGTGTCCAACAAGCCAAAGAAATACGCAAAGGACAGCACAGAGCCCTATTTTAAGCACTTATCTCCAGCACGTCCACGAAGAAAGGAACAACACATCAGCCGTTACCCATTATTCCATCCACGAGACCATTTGTCTCTTGTTTGTTTGTAAATATGCTTTAAGTCAGCCTAGATTATTGGCTAAGTTAGTGTAAGATTGTTTTAGATTATTTTGTGTATAAATAAACCCTCAAAGAGAGTGTTGAGGGTGGATTCTATTACTCCGCTGTAACATTGATATTTTCGGAATAAAAGCTTTTGGAGAAATTTACTTGTGGCTTACTGGATGACGATTTGAAGCACTGGACTTGTTGCAGGATTCATGTGTTGGACTACAGTTCAATAAGTGTTTCTACCCTTTGTTTGAAATTTTATATTAGTTATAATACCATCATATCCATGTCCGAATAATTTACATAAAGGTTTAAAATAGAATTTGCTTAATTGTACTCTGTTTTCAAATGTGATTGTTCTTAATGTTTTCTTCTAAATTAGCTATAAGCATGAATTCTTAAATGCTTCTGCTTTGCTAATTTAAACATTGTTTGATTACTATAACACGGAATTCTTCATTGCTCTTTGTTTGTAAGTCATCTCCATTCCTCTCTTTTGAACATAGTGAAAGATTCTTGAACGCACTACATCCTTCAGAATCATCCCCATCCACTTTAAATTTTAAGGATTGTTCTGCGCTCTCGCTATCTTGCCACTGTAATACCATCTTCATGCTTAGAATGGGCAATACGATAAGGCATCCTTGACTCCATGGCCAATGGTGCAGCTCTCCTTCTTGCCCTTGGTTTGTGGATTCCACCATTTTCCCAAAACAAACTTTGAATCTATAATAACCTAAAACCTTCCAATAACAAAGATAAATCATAAAAAGAGAGGAGCTCTGCGGATGCAGTTGACTGAATTCTTGCATCTAACGAGGTTTGGTTGTGGTTACACCAAGGTATACTTTCCTCTTACACAACCTGAGCTTTGGTGATACTTGACTTCAATCTCTGCTCACGGTGATAGTGGTTTGATATTTCAAACTGATTTCACCCTCTGCTCACGGTGATAGAAGGGTATCTCTTGTTTCTAACGGAATGAAATGATGAAGGGTGGCTACGAATGGAGTGATGGAAGTAGTTACGGAACGAGTTAATAGAAGTGAGGTGAAAGAAACAAATCAATGAGTGAAAATCTGTGGATGTTTTTACAACGGATTCAAAAATCGTAAATTAAATGATTTGGTGCAGGTGGCAATAAGGAAATCGAACACTTCATCCTTTTAACGCTTAAATAGTGTTAGGAGTGTAAATTTGAAATGAAAGGTTTTTATCCAAAGTTTGTAGGTATAATTTGGCACCAGTCAATAAAAATAATCAAAACAACTTTTGGTGGTCATAACTAAAACTATACTAAAGTTTATGACATTTATTATAATCAAAACTTTTTACCTTTGCTTTTCATACTTCTTGTGGTCTTTGTATGCTTTGTTCTCCCTCGAGAAGAAGTGTTCATAATCCTTCTTGATTTTTAATTTTTCATGAATGTACGAGATCATCTTGTTGCAATTCAAGTATATAACGATTAGTGCCCATCGGGATACTGTGGTGCCCGGAATGATACCATTTGGTACAAGGAAAATCTGATCGGTACAGATATACCCATTTGGTTACTGAGAATGTGCACAGCAAGGAAATTTTAATCATGGAATGGAGTGGTTTGGAATATAAGTGAAATGTTATATGGCATGAATGAAGATGGATGATGAGAAACATGATATAATAGGATATGTATGAAGTGAATGATGGAATGGGATGGATTCAATTTGTAAATGAGTGGAAGAATATGGGAAATATCCTGCAATCCATGACATGTGTTATTCATTGCGAGAAAAAGAAAACATTAAAATTTAAATTTTGATATGGAGTAGAGGTGGATAGTATGGAATGAGATGAAATGAGGTGGATACCATTACAATGAATCTGAACTTATGATTTTATAGCGGTGCTTACAAAAACAAAATGGAAAAGTTAGAGTGTCGGAAAGACCTGCGGTTGCTACCCTATCTTTTGTGTATAAACATGCTAATCAGTGATTAGTTTTCATGTTTATCTTTACTTTATTATTTTATTTTATTTTATTTTATTTTATTTTATTTTTATTTTCAAAAGAAATGCTTGGAAAATTCAATCAAGTTGATGAAGAAAAATTCTTCTTCATTAACTTCACATCAACTTTATTTTCAGGAACTTCTTGACAAATTCTTCTTTTGAGAGTGGTTTTTGTGATACAACTTCAATACATGACCATTCACAGAAAGTGACCTCTTCTTCGTATTATCACAAATTTTTCTGCTCTATTGTCAAAATTCCAACAATTTCATATAGCCCTAATAATCATGTTTAGAAATTTGTTGAAAATCCTTGAATTTTTGAATCAAGTGAGGGGTAATCACATGTTTTAATTCTTCTCTTTTATGTGCTTATCATGCCATCTAGTCTTTGTTGTTGGATGGAACATTTTCTCTGAGCGCATCTTGTAAGTCTTGTCAATTCATTAATGCTCCAATCTATGCTTTTGCTTATAAAATTAAAATCAGATATAAAATGCAATGCCATTTTGAAAAGTTTGGATACGGAACTCTATGGGAAACAAAAACCTTTCCATAAACAAGTTCATAAGGAGTATGACTGTTGTGTTTCTCCATGTGGTTCTGTGGGCCCACAAGGCTTCGGAGAGCTATCTACCCAATCTCTTCTGTAAATGACAGGTCTTTGTGGGATTTATTGTTTGGTAAAAAGTAGATTCCACTTGACCACATTTGCTTGTGGATGATAAGAAATGAATTTTCTATACCCTAATTTTAATATATCACATCATTTTTTCCACTAGCCTTGATGTAAATTAAAACTCCTTGATATTAACAATTTCCCTTGGTACACCAAAATGGTAAAATATCCTCCAAAAATAAAAAGTAACTACAGATATATGCTTCATTAGCAAAAAGTAATGGCTTGCTTCTACCCATTTGGTAACATAAACAGTACAAAATAATATATATCTCTTTTTGTCTTGATGGAGACTAATAAGTCTGCAAAATCATGACCCATTTTTCAAAAGGTTCAATATATGCTGAGGTTGTAATGGCATCTCACTGAAGGAGAAAGGTTTCCCTACCCCTTTGTAGCTGTCACCCTGCAAGCATACTCTTCAACATATTTAAACAAGGATGGCCAATAATATCCCTAAATTGAGATCTTATAGTGATATGCTGCTCGACAAAGTATACACCACAGTTCATCATGACATGCTTTGAGAATCTGGAAGCATCTAAATATTGCGACATCTCTAATAAGTCAAATACGGGCTGTCTTGTACAACTCATTGTAACCGTAACGATATTTTTTCACTATACATAAAATGATTTGCTATTTTGTCTCTTGCATTCATTATTGAAGGAAAGTGCTACAAACTAAATAATTAGCAATGTCAACAAACCAAGGTTTGAGGCTAAAGGGTACAAAAAATCGTATTGTGAGAAATTAGTCTTAGTGAAGATGTCACATGTTTGATGTTTAGAATTAGATAGGAAATCGACTCTACATGTTTTGTTCAAGACCTATCTAGAATGGTAATGTTGAATTCTTGTAAAGCAACCGCATCTTGTGAGCCTACACATTAGTAATTGATTTTTTCATTAAGTATCTAATTGCGAATGATCGATGTGAACAAGGATTTCATGTTTTATTATATAGTGTCTAAATTTGTTTTTGGCATGAAAAACGGCTAAAAACTCTTGCCGATTCTTTGATGTGAGTTTAACTATGCAGGAGATCAAATTTCTTGGTATAGTAGATAACGTAAAGGAATCGAGTCTTTTGTCTAATACATCTAAGTGCATATCGAGCTTATGTCTTGAGATATGAAAAGGTAACCCCAGTTGAATTCCCCTTAAAATAGGTGCTTGAAATTTTGGTTTTAAAGGTCTCAAAATGCTTTGGGAATCGAAATTCCACTTGAACTCACACAATCTTTGGTAGTAATTTGAAGAGTGGAGATGCTATCTTGTTGAAAGTTTTCTGTAAATCTCAGGTAATATCCTGTAAATCCTAGAAAACTCTAACCATCTTTTTGACAACTTGAATAGATAAGTTAGAGAGATGACTTCAAATTTTAGCTCATCATTAATCTTGTCCCTAAAATGTGGTACCTGAGCAAGCCCTTGGGTAAAATGTGGAAACATTTCTCATGATACAAGTGAAAAATTTGTATGACATCTCTTTAAAACTTTTTTCCAAGTTTTCCTAAAAGCTTCTTCAAATGTGTTTTCTCGTGTAGAAATGTCATATACCTCTACACAATCTGTATTAGATCTGAAAAAAATTCCTAATCTTGCCCTTTGCAGGATATTGCAGTGCATTTACATAATCCAAATAGAAATATAACCGTGGAGAATAATTTTCCCAAGGACAGGTAAATGTGGTTTTGTCTTGATCTTCAGTGCTGTGGATTTGGTTATAACCACTAAACCCATCTGGACGGAAAGTACTTTTTCCGGTAATGTTATCCCAACACTTGATCTATGAAAGGTAAGGGAAAATGGTCTTTAAAAATCAGCTTTGTTTAGTTCTGATGATCAACTTTATTACCTCCATTTATACATTTTCTTTGTTTTGGTGCAAAGGAAAACCCATGACTATACGAAATAGGATGAATTAAATTTAACATTTAACAATTTTGCAATTCTTCTTTAACAATCTCCTAAGATTTGGATTATTAAAATCTTTGAGGTTATAGGATTACAGTTTTATGATTTTCCTCTATATAGATGTGATGAGTACAAGTCTTGGGGCTTATCCCTTTCATGTCAGTGTATTCCCATGCATATGCGGAAAGAATGTCTCTGTGTTATATTTTCTAACTCTTCTTGTTGAGATTTTCTGGTTTTATTTATATTTCAAAGTTTTGCTGAAATATCTCACTTGTAAGCGCAAATTTATCCATAGAATGAAGACATCTTACTTGATGACAAAAACTCAATATTGGATCCCTCTTGAAATGATTCATGTTTGTGTTCTGGAGAGGATTCAAGTTTTCTAAGGTATTAGAATTTGATTATCTTCACTAATTTTGAGAATTGTGAAAAGTTGTAATCTTCTTCATCCTCTATCTAACAGTGTCATCTAAATGTTAATTGTCTGGCTGGAGGATATAAAGTAGAATTTCTTGGTTAGACTACCATCGAAGATGTACATATCATAGGATCTACAACTAATAAAAGCATCGGCTGTAGCCAGCAAGGTATTCCTAATATAACGAAGGATGTCCTCCTGAATTGTTCTTGGGGTTAGGATCATGAAATCCACAGGTACTCCCAAGAATCTGGGGACAACACAGAATGTCTTCTATTACCCATACAGTTTGATCACGAATCTTGTCTGCTAATTGTAATAATGTGGGTGTAAAGAGAAGATTAAGAGTTTCAGTTTATCTGTAGTTTGTCTACTCATGATATTGATTGTTGTCCTAATCTGACAGGTGTGTTTTTAATTTCAATTTCATTGATGAATTTTAACAATGGATTTCCTGGGTCAAGATACTTTGGGGCCATAATCTTGCCCATCATAGTATCTACTATTTTTCTTGATTGAATTTTCTTTGTTTCTGTTATTCTTTTCTATTTGTTTTCTTGTACTCAACTCTTTATTGTTTTGGCTAAAATTTGAATTTCATCTGATGGCTTGTAATAATGGAATTTTAATGCAAACATTCTGTTCATCTGGAAATCATAATTAGGCACCATAATTTTTTTCTACACCTCTATAAATTTGTAATCTTTCTGGGGTATGAAGGTAGATGTGGATGGTTGCTCTGTCAGGGTTGAGGTAGCCCCTGAATCTTGCACAGCACAATTTTGAATGTTTGGGTCTTGAAAGAGTGTCTTCCTAAAGACTTTTATTCACCCATCAGAAGTCTTCCTCGAGTTATGTTGTTCTTCTGTGATCACACAAGAAGGTTTCCTCTTTTCAAGTATTCTTCCAGGACCTAGAAAGTTGAACATCACTAAGGTCGAAATCAATCAAATAATTTGGAAACTGTTGGCCTTCTATCATGTGTGTGTTCTGAGTTTTATTGTTGGGTTTGGTATGGGTTGAAAGCGAATAATTAGTTTTATTTTTAGAGAATGGTAAGTAGAGGAAGTGGTTGTTTGATGTGGTGGGTTAAGTGATGTTGTTGAGGGATTTTTGTTGAAAATTTTGTTGAGAAGTTTGAGATAAAAATGTTAGGTATGGTGGGTAGGATAGTGGAATCTTACGGCCATCAAAATATCTTGAAAAGGTTTTAATATCCTTGTGCACTGGCCTTGAATTGATTTTAAGTGAAATAAGAGTTCTTTGAAATTTAGGGTGGAGGTTGATTATACATTTGAATCATGGAATCCTTGTGTTTGAGTCGCTGCCAAGGCCTTCTAGAGACAAAATTGAGAGATTATGTGGAATATTTTAACAAGGTTTCCTCCTGAAATACGACTTTGAGACCAAGAAGAAGAAGAAAATTCTTCGAGTCATGTTTTTCGGAAGACAAATGACACGGTCTCTCTGGTACATCCAAAGGACACTCTCTCAAGGCATGTTTCTTTCTACATTTAGGACAAAGAATTGCCAAAGGCATGGATTGACTTTGCTTGTTTTATGTCTTAAGAATATCTGCCCATTACAAAACTCTGAATATCGAATTTAAAATCATACGAAATATTTACTATTAGAATCTACTTATTTTGTCCTAGAAAGTAGACTTACTTGCCCTTACAAGAGCGAGGTCTCTTGGACCTTTTACGGTTTAGATTTCCCTCTGAAAGGTTGATATATAACCTGGATATTTCGGGTAATGTGGTAGCGATATGTCCCCTTTTACATCATGTTGAGATATCCAACCATTCATCCCCTAACAATTGTTTTCAACAAAGAGCTTTTAAGGTGTGCTTGATCTAGGTTGCCATTTTCTCTTTTGATGTTGTATGCAGAAATCTCTTGTTGAAGTCTTCCCAGGTTTCATCCTTCTTTTCAACATCTTGGCTTCTCACCCTTTTGATTGTTTGACATACAATAATCAGATACACTCTCTAGAAATGCTTGTTTCATATATTTGTATATAATGAGCGTGATCAAACTCATAAACCACTTTCAATGTAACTCATAATATTCCAGAAGAAATAATTTCGAGTTTTTGAGCATCTTGTAAGTAGTTATAAAAGTTCTTAGGGATTTCAGGGTCCATCAAAATTTTCCGGAATCTTGAGTTTAAGTCCATAGAAGTTTGCCGGAAAGCGAGAAGGGTGAAATGTTTTCATGGTGTGTTAGTTATTGTCAATTGAGAACAAGAAACTTCTTATTTCTCTTCTGTCTTCCTCCCTTGCCTCTACCTGTTCTCCTCTACCTCGCCCTATCCTGCCTCCTCCTAAATAATGCGTATTCCTGCGTCGAACTCATATCTTGTTAACATATGATTGGGATTTCTCATGTGAGTAAATTTTGTGTCCCCTAACGAGGTCACAAAATCTTCTTCTAAGGCGAGTTGGGTGGATGAAGTGGAGAGGGTTTTCCCTAATCGGATGTCCCAATCACGGAGTCTTCCCAGAAATTAAGATCGATCAAGGATGGAGACACGGGCACAGTTAGAAATTGTATGCTGGCCTCCTTGGTAAAATTAGAGGCTATGATGGTGTTCTAGGAATCAAATTTCTGTTTCCTACCTTATAGATCTACCCATGGTCTCTCTCTCTGTATATAATTGTTTTTGGGAATTTAAAAACAAGGTTACCTAGTTTTACTTCCCCAACACATGGCCTTAAAATGTTTGTGCTCAACCTAGTCTATAAATTGAAGTTCATTTGAACATCAACGAGGTTAGTAGCATTCTTTAAGAGAAGTAAAAGTCTGTATGTGTGCCTAAGTGTTTGTTTCTCAATCGTTTGTGTTCAGTGTTTTATGATGTTTTGAATCTTTTATGATTGATGTTTTTGGTCTTTTGATGGTTTTTATGCTCACAGGGAAAATGGCCTATGAAATAGTGGAGAAAAACTCTTGGTTAAAGAAATTGAAGCTAATTGATTGATAATAATGACAATGCAAATAGAAATAAAACGAAATCAACCTAAACTGATAATAGGAGAATACAAAGCTTGATAATGACTTCAGAAAATGAATAAACATAAACTTAACCCATCGTTCCTTATTAAAGGTATTTTGGAAGCTTAGTAGTGTCTAAGTGTAAAATTCTCCTAACCAAACAATTAAACCAATCCAAACATAATAATGCCAACATTGTCCACTGATTAAAGATTTGTTGAAGCATATTTGGAGGAGAATATTGACCAACATCATAAGATCTCTACTCTAAGACTAGCTCCTAATTCTACAATATAGCAACTTAGTTTAACATCACTAGGCAACATTAAAGTTATGGATTTCTTTTTAAAGTAGTATTTTGAGGAAAGGCTTTGTTTATGAAGTGGTAAAGAAGTTGCAAAAGTAATTAGGGCCTTGGGATGATCACATCTTGTACCATTGGAATGGATATAAGGTCAATTATAGATTTGGAACAAAAAGTTGTAAATAATGAAAGAAACCGTATTGTTTAAGTTACTTTCAACTAATGTAATCTAATGTGATAGATGACAACTAAATGTGGAATGTAAATACAATGTACTGGCTAAAAATGAAACTGAATTTGTCACTAGTCTACAATAGCAGTGTTTAGTAACAATACATTATCAAACTTAAAAAAAATGTCGAGCATGAATTGCATGCAATTTGACTTCGAGTACCCTAACTTAAGTTATCCTTTCACATTAATCTGTAGGATTCTAAAGCTGTTTTGTCACATCATGAATGGTATTTTGGAAGAGCTTGCTTGAACAATCTGACTATGTAATTGATTGCAAGTAGGCCTAGAAGTAGAAAAGAAATTTAAAAAACTAAGACATCACAGCTATCTCCTGTATCCCATTATGATATTTTGAAGCGTTTTAAGAGTAAAGATCAAGCTATTCTACTTAGTATTGAAACGAACAACTGAAACATTCGGTGTCAAGTCCTTTTAGACATCATAAGGATTTTTGGAAGAAGAGTTTTCTTAGTATAAGGTTAAATGGCAAATGTTGAACAAAGAGTACAAATAATTCTGCAACACTACGGTGACTACATTCATTGTCATGATCTTTTGGAAAAGTTTCTTCTTTTGGAAAGAGTTTCTTAAGAACCAAGTATAGCTATAGTAGCTAGTGAAATTAACTATAAAACTCAAACTTCAAAAACATGAAAAAAACTAAGATACTTGTCTAATTAAGTAAAGCCATATAGAACGAGCCCTCTGCAGACAAGATCTAACTCAAAATCAACTCAACGTTCAAAGCAATATTTTATCTTCTTCATTAAAGAAATTATTTGAAATAGAGTAGTCTGGGTCTTCGAAATATAACGGTGTTTATGAAATAAGAAAAATCTAGAGCTTGTCTCTCGGTTTTAAGTGCTTTTATAGTCTACATATGAGAACTTTTGTAATGCGGGGATCATTGTCTTTCCGTATCAAAATCGTACTAGGACTCTAAATATGGTAGCGTAAAGGACAAAGGACATTTTGGACTACGACGATCCTATTAGAAAGTTTACCTCCTTGAATGAGTTCCCATGTACCAAAACCATGTCCGAAATTCGGTTCATTCTTAACGAACGAGCAACGAACAATGAGGACATATTGGAATATACCCATATTGGCTTTTCACGAAGACACACAGGTTGTGCTTCGAACGTGAAGACAAGCAGCAGTTGTGGTTAGCTACGAGATATAACGATGCAATAGTTTCGGTCAAAACGCATTATGACAAAATCACAAAACTTAGCAAAATTAGCCATGTTAATCATTCTAAAATTAATTTCAGCAATTTCCAGTGAAATCATTTGGGTGCGGGATAACGACGGATAAAGAGCGAAATTAGTAAGATGAAAGAAAGTACAATCTTGGACGCAAAGCAAATCCTTCACCGGTGTGTATTTCCCATCTGGGTCTTTTCATATGTGAGCATAGGTGCAATTATACATTGTTTGAAATCATCTTCTCCATGATTTCTTAATTAAAGGGAATGAATACATGTTCCCAGTCTCATGCTTTAGGTATCTTGCGTTTGACCTCATATGTCTTGTCCATATGAGAATTTGAACCTGGTGTTTGCAAACAACGATTGCATTCTTGGTGTTTGTTGCATCACATACACATTTATCCTTTTGTTAAGGAGTTTGCGTTCTTTTAGTTTTCATCTCAACAGTTTTCTTTTAGGCCCAAAAATAGATTAGAATCCATTGCATTGAAAATATGTGGGATTTATATTGAACTTAGATCCATTGTTTAATGATTGTAAACTAAAAATACATGAATACAATATCTTTCATTAAAAAGCATGCATTAAGTGATTCTCATTTCATGACTAAATAGGTGTTATTATCATTTGAAAAGGAAAGTGTGCCTGGATACAGCTCACTGGACTTTTGAAAAAAGTTTTCATAGATTACATTGCATTAATAGCATCATTGAATGTTTGAAGACTGTTTTGGATAGTATGAAAGTCATCTAGTTTTGGAAAAATTTCATTTTCGATGTTCTTCATTTAATTGCATCATTGTTGGTTATATTTCCCTTAACTAGATAGCATTCATCCAATTGAAATATTGCCCCAATATTAGTTGCTGTCTCAGGGTTGTGTCGAATGACATACGGTGAGGCATGAAACGAGACATAATTGAAGATTATTAAAATTTATTCAGCAGTTACACTAAGGAAACATTGAAACATGATATTAGAAATATTTAGAGTTAGAGCTAGGGCCAAATGTTTAAGTGTGGGTCAAACCTAATGTTCCTTAAATTTGTATCTTAACTGAACATCATAACACGGACTTGTGCTCCTCGTCACGTCCCAGTGTATAAGGGACAGCTAGGTTTCTATCCTTTTATCTGGCAGGAAGCCAAGTTCTTTGTATGTCTCCCACTCCTTCTGCAGGACCACAGTGATAGGAGATTGCTTGTACGTCATCTGAGTGCTCAGTTGATTTCTCTATGTTTTGAAACAGGTGTATATTCGAGAATCAGGATATTTGGTACACCCTTTATGAATTTTAAAATGATCATTTGAATCTTTTATGACTCTTTGGTTGAAAATATCATCAATGATTTGTCCTCCATGTTTTCTGACTGACGATAAGTCACCTTTTTTCTGTTTCTAAACTCTTAAAAGATGAAATAGTGAAGTTTTGTTGATGTTTTAAAATTATTTGCAGAAATATTCTGGTTAAAGTTAGTTTCCTTAGGGTGTTGTTTCGAAGATCATTTGGGCAGCAGGTACTCGGGTATTTTATTAGAATCCCCTCATTGGGAATCAAGTATTTTCCTCCTTTTGGAATGTTATCATATATGGCAACGTTGTCCCTTCCTAGGACAGCATTGGGTTTTGTTTGGTTGTTCTCAACCCATGGTAGGATATCCCATTAATGTTCAATCATTCCTCACTTTCGAACAACATCATGTTGGTCCCAGTCAGACCTCTCCCCTTCTTCTGCTGTTTGCCATCCTCATCTTCTGCATGCTTTGGTGAAAGTAAGTTGGTAACCAAAGTGGCTAGAAGAAAAAGAAGAAGACAAAGAAGAAAGAAGTCTGATAAGAGGAAGGCTAAGGCTGCCATCTCCACATGTCCAAAACATCTCCTCCTTAATCGACTTTAAACATGTGAAGTGCAGTTCCCATGCATGTTGTGCAGGGAGATACATCTTCTTGAGATTTCCACTGGCATTCCCAAGGTGCTAAAAGTATGGTCTAATGGTCATCCCCATTATTGCTGGCTTCTGGGGTACGGTTGGGGCCATCTTCAGCGAATGTTTGGTAAGGGCTAAGAAAACGGTAAGCTTTCCCAATCCTTGTGTAAATTGTGTGAAGGGCATCATGCCATTCACTTTTGTCCATATATGGATAAATAAACAAAAGTTTTTGGACAACTGGGTTGTTGTGTATGTTGTCGGTAGGGTTACAAACAAATTTCTTTGGGGTCCTCCACCGAGTTGATCCTACGGTTGAACGAGAGCAATGTGCATTAGGTCCGCTCCCTCGGAAATTCGGTTGGGAATCCATTCACCGGCCAACCAGTGGTCGTGGGTCTGGTCAGGCCCAGCCCCCACATCTGCCGGTGCACCGAGGTAGCTCGGTGGAGGTCGGGTCTCACACCTCGAGTTCTTATTGTTTCTTTAGATTCCTCGATTACGGAAAAGTTCTCATCACTGTGCCTCAAGAAGGCATGCTTCCCGTCATGGGAAGTCCCTGATTCTCCCACCTTCGAGATGGAGGTCGTGGAGGATGCTCTTCTTCTTCTTCTTTTAAAGGAAAACCATCTTGGTTAGTCACAATGACCTCAAAGTATTTGTAGCCAGCAGTTAGGAATGGGTCCAGGAGATACTACCTTCCGTCTTGTATGCCTTTCGAGATAACGGTATTTCTTTGTATGGTGTGTACCATTATAGACGAAGGTGCGTACGTGATGTTATCCTCAACTGTAAATGTTTCGGTTTTATGTAAATACTTTTGGGTCATAAAAATGTATTTGATAGCGAGAAAAAGAAATAGTCAATTAGGGATCCTTCAAGGTTACTGTTACTTTGGGAGGTAAAACCTCCATATGGATGTGATGGTTGTTCTGGTACGGATTTCAATACGTACGGGGGCGCGATTACACCTATGCCATCGGGCCTTGTCTCCTCACATTTTCGTCAGTACGCATTTGCCACATGAAGGACGGAATCATCGACAGTGATTGTTTCGTTCTTTGTTGTTGGTAGTGGCTGCCATCATCCTTGCAATTTTTATCCACAGGTTATTTTTAACATGAGTCAACTATGCAGCTACATACTGCCTGACGCTTGTATGATGATAATGGTACATGCCGCCTGATGTGTTGAAACGACAGGTCCTGACTGAGGATGTTTTCCTTCCATCGGGTGAACTCTGGGCAGGCAATAACATTCATTATGATGGGGTGGGATTTGGAGCATAGCTCATCTTCTTGACACTGACTCCTTAAAAAATAAAACAGCAAAATTAGAAACAAAGTTCCTTGTGCTTGTACCAAGCTCATGCATGTGAACAAAAAGGTGTCCTAAGGATAGTTCTTTTAATGTATCCTTTATAATTAAAAAAAAAAAAAAAATGGGCTCATTCCTGTTAAATTGAGTTCTTTAGCTAGATCTCGTAAAATCCAGTCGATCGGTCCTCTTGATCTGCATGCTTGAACCTTCGCTCATCTGCCCTTTCATATGGGTGAAGCTTAGGGGAGCATGTACATCTTGAATTAAGTCACCATCTTTGAGGGGCATGCTTACTTTTCAAGCATAGTTTTCATTTCAATCTTGTGTAAAAATGAAACCGGTTTCAACTGTGTTTTATCTTTGTTTCAAAGCTTGTGTAAAAATGGAACCAACTTGACGGTACCTAGCCAGTTTAGCTTGTGTAAAAATGAAACCATTACCATTTTACCTCTCGTGATTGCCATTTTATGTTTTGTTTTTGCTAGATGGTATGGTTTTCTCACTCCATCGTACTGTCTGCTTCGCCGATCATATGCCTTCACTTCGGTGCTTCTGTTCACCGAGGAACCCCGCTGCCGATGAGTGGTCTTGGTAGCGACCTCTTCCTTCTTTATTTGTTGTAAGCGATTCCACCATCTTGCGGGCCCAGTAGCTACACTTGATGCCGCCGTTCTCGAGAGGGAGTCAACTTTCGGCTCTTTTAAACTCTCTAAAAACAAAACCCTTGGGTCCCGCTTGTCGTTTCGATCTCTTGGTGTGGTATTTGAAATAGCATCTACCCGGTATCCCGTTTACCCTTTCGGTGGGATAGAATTACTTACGAAAAAGAATACCTAACCTATCGCAACTAGGAAGTTTTCTCGGGACATAAAGATTTTCTACCTTTTGGAGTCGAGGAACTATTTACGGAGACGTGGAGTTTACTTTTTTGTTGTCTTTCAATCTCTCTAAACATGAAAATATTAAAGTTCTTCCTTTGTCGGACTCGTTAAACCACGATGACATTGGATTCGATCGTGATGACGATATTCGAGTTTCTCCTTCTAGGGCTCATTAAATGCTAGGTGGATTAAATCCCGAAGACGAACTTATACAATCATATGGTATCCTCTTCAATCTTATTATTTAAAAATAAAAGAGGTACTACTTCGAGAAATGGTGAGAAAAATGGAACTAGAATGGGTACATCGTGCTCGACGATGTACTAGCTCATGAACATGGCACTTATCGCGATGGCGTGCGGGGTTGGGGACATCTCTCATCTCGTTTTCCCACTTGCCTCCATGAGCTTGGGTGATCCCTTTTGACTTCTCATCTTCTCTTTTGCCTTTTCATCATGACCCACAGTACGCGGTATAAATATGGAAAATCCTTTCAGCAAACATGCCCGCGATATGTTCACGAAAGTTGGCTCTTGCCAAAAAGTCTCAACCTTCTACGATTCTCATATGATCTGATTCACAAGAACATTATGTTCCTGCGTAAACAACGATGATGTGGGAAACACTACAGCACCTTACGATCAAGTTCACTTCCTGTCGACATCATCTCATTATCGGGAAGGCTGATCCCAAGACTCCCCTTACGGTACCTTTGGAGCACACGCCTCAATAGCGATTCTTCGCGTTCGACGTGAGGGTTTTCATCATTGCCTCGATCGAGTGATTCTACGGTGTTCGATCGCCAACTCCTTTGATTCACATCGTAAATTGTACCTATTGTTACCTTGAGGGCCATTTTCATTATTGGTGTTGCCTCTTCGTCTGTGTAACTGTCATTGATTTGGTAATCGGTAAGTGTTCCTTCATGTTCGACTTCAACTCACTTATTTGCGTACTTCTTGAACATGCTTTACCATTAGGGTTGAGATGGAGTACGAGGCCACCAGATTTTATCTTGTTAGAGGTCGGTAACGGTTTTGTGGATTATTATGATTGGTTGCATAGCTCATTCATTAGATGGCTGCGACCATACTTGAGTCTATTTGTCGATCCTGTTTTGGATGGTTACGTCTATACCTTGAATCTGATTGTTATGCTACTGTTATGGATATTTGTGTCCATACCACGTATATCATGTATTTGAGATACGATTGTACTTGTCTACGCGGTTTCGACGACGGTGTTTCGATTGGACACGTTCTCGTAAAACGTTTTCACCCTCTCTCTCTCTTGGGCCTCATACTTTCGGGGCACTCTGTTACATAGTAATTTGTCACCATCCTGCAATCCCCATCTCACCCGCTGGAGGGTCATTTATGTACAATACGAATAAGTAGTGTCATGCCTTGCAAATACCATCATTGCATCCCTCTCCATGGGGATTATTCATACAGTCATTTCACGAGCGACCTAAAAACACTTGTTTTTGTGGCTGGTAATGGGTATGTCCTGCGCCAATGAGGAAAATCGCACTAGCCATGGTGGCGCTACTGTACGATTCGCCCACCCGCGCCTAATGCCTTGTAAATTTAAGGCGAAGTTTCGATTACAACAACTTCGTGGATGAGTCATGAGGTGGTTTGGTGAATAACACGGTCTTCCTCCATGGCTAACACGCTATGGGGGCCTCCCAAGGGATAAGGCTTCCTTCCACTGTTATGGGGATCCCAACCTCCTCCTCCTCCTCTATAAATATAGCCTTCATCCATTGATGGAGGTCTTTGAATAATTTGAGCTTGTTAAATGGTTGGTCTCCAGAGCCTTCATAGCCTAAAGAATGTTTGCAATAGTCCTGCGTGCCAAATCAATAGCAAGGTTACAATCGAAGAGGAAAGTTGTCCCCATTCACGACAAGCTTTATCGGGAACATATTCCGTTGATGACCCATTTGAAAGGAAGATTCGACATCGGGCTTCGAGTTATATTTTCCTTTGTGAATTAATGATAAGAGACTATGAGACATGGTTCCACTCTCGTATTGTTCATTATGATCATGAGTTGTGTCTTCTATGACTAATACATGAGTGCATATATCGGGTTTTACACTTGTGTTTGTCGTGTTTCTTGTGTCGAGTGTTCGATGTGGCCCGAGCGAAATTGTGATACTGTGGAGCAAGGAAGCAGGGCATACATCTTCTACAAACAACAACGTTGGAATTGAGAGTGAGCCTTCATCATGATTGGTCTCGTACAGTGGTAACTTGCAACAGCTTGAGTACGATTGTTGCTAGACCTAGTCTAGGCTAGTGGAATCGCCTCGTCATGAGAGGGATTTACCACTCTGTGATGAGAGTGAGAAAAATGTATTCCTGAGCAGCAGCCTATTTTCCATAAACCGATACCGAAGGCACTTTTCTCATGAACTACCCATGGTCCTATAAGGTGAGAGTACTGAGGGATGCGCATATCCCAATCACTTCGATCAACATTACGGACAACAGGCGGGTATGTTACAAAATTTTATTGAGAAAACTACCTTATTTTCTTGTGGGTCGATGTAAATTGCTCTTCGCATAGTGGATACGGAATTCCTCGTCGAAGCTACGATGGTTTCATTAACAAAGTGCCCTTTCTGTGCTCATTAGGATCTTGACTTAAACTTTGAGTGAAATATGTTCCAAAAATAGTGCGCGAGGGCCGTACGATGCAATGTGACAACTTTCTTTTGTCCATCTAGTTACATAATCAATGGTGGTGATAGTATACTGCTTTTCATGTTCTTTCTTGGGGGTGATGGGTCCTAAAAAATCTGTATTTTTTTCAAGTGCTTGTGAGAGCCATGCGGTTGCGAGGATACGGTACGGATGCGAGGGCTTTTCGGTTGGGTCGACACGCGCCACGGAGCCCGGCCGGTGCGCATGGGCATCGCTGAAATGTGGGCCACTAGAGCCCACGCCAATACTTTATGCATAGTGGCTTTCCACTGCTGGTGTCCTCCTGGAAACTCCCCTCCATGGGCCTCATCCAAGATAACTTTTCTTTCATGTTCCAATACACCTTCGCAGCCTCATCGTGGCAACATGAGTTTTCCCACGATTGTGGTAAAATCGTTGCGTGAAAGCGGCAATTCCTTTTATGTGATGCGAATATCCACGCCCGGTGCCTTTCACTGCAACAGTCACAATTGAATAATTTATATAAAGTGCTCATCGACCACCTTGACGACGAAAACGGATGCGCGTCAGGTAACCGCTCTTCTAGGTTCGTTAGCTCTTCCCCATTGCAATTAGAATAAGTGATATGGGCAGCGTTCAACACTCACTAGTTTCTGACGTTTTAAAATCATGCTCACAAAACAATAGTAACCACTGTAGATCATCCCCCCAACATGAAGCTTATTGACCAGGTATTTTAAAGTTGAATGATGTTGTTCTTGAAATGTCCACCTAATAAATAGTGCATGTGTTTACGCATGAACGTACTTCATTTCCAACCCTTCATGTTCATGGTATAATAGTTCGTTCCACTAAGTTGTGTAACGAGAAGCAGCTTCGGACAGTGATGTCCCCTTCTCCCGGTATGTTTAAGACAACTCCTAATACGATCACACAGTGCATCCACATGTAAATAAATACCTTTATAGAGTACGAGAATATAATAATAGGTGTAATTACCATATTTTCCTTTAGTAGCTAAAATATTTTCTAACACTTGTCATCCCAAAAAAAAGGAACATCCTTCTTCGCTGACAACTTTTCCATCGGGGCGGTGATCGAGGCATGCACTGAATAAATTTCCTATGTGTAAAGATCTGGGTTCTAGGATGGGTACGATTGTTTCTTTGTAATGGGGACTTCCAAATTGTTGATTATCGTAGTCTTGGTGGGTCAACCATCAAATCACATTGACACACCCGTGTCCCAATAGAATCCCAAATGGGACATGGAATATGCATTTATTGATGTTTAGCAATTTTGGTGTTTCTTGGGACATTAACATCATCGTAAGTTTGACACGGATTTCTTTACTAAACAAAAAACTATCCAGTAAATCAAAATAGACTTCAGGGCTGTGAATGATTGGTGAATATTTGCTACAACTATGCGAAATATGGTAGGGAATTAATTCAATGTGGCATGACGATGTACTAAGACGATCCCCCGTTTCGATTCTGAGGTTGTCTTCTTGCGGTGTTAGAGTATATGCGGATTGGTGGTACCTTGAGAACCCATCAGTAAACGAGTAAGCTACGACCTCGCGTGGTGTCAAATTTCATCGGAGAATGGTGTATGGAAAGTATCATGTACATAGGGCATTTGTTTAACTTGCATGGGTCTGTGCAAATCCTTATCTTTCTCCTTTAGTCTTGTTTTCCTGGACCACCATGAGAGCACCCAATCTGGCTATTCACAGTGCAATAATACCCTGTGACCACCATCTTCTCAATTTCCTCCTTGAATTTCTATTTATATTTATGGTTCATGCAATAGGGTCATTGTTTGATAGGCACACATCCAGGTTCAAGTGATATAACAACACCCATATCCCCGATGATCCTTTGAAGTTAAGTAACTTTGTGAGAATGAATCTTGATATTCATTACATTGATTTCACGTGATTTTTTCCTAGTGTGTTATCCTTGTAATCCCCAATCCATCTTGGTTGCTGTACGTGCCAATATTGTTAAAGCTTCCTTGATTTCAATATTTTAGTAACATCATCCCTGTGCGCAAAGTCTGTGAGACACATTCTCCTTACGACTCTATTATAGTGATATTCTAGGGGTCCTCATCATAGTGTTCCATGAACAAATTTCTGCAGTTGAAAATATCATGCATTTGTGTATTACGGTACGGCACAATACACTCTTGCGCAAGAGGAGACAGTGAGACCAAAGCATCTATATCTTACGAGGAGGCTTCATCCAGTTTCTAGTGCTACTACCAATTAAACATCATTACAAAATCCTCGACCATTGTGCCCTAATGTAACGGGTATGTTGGTGTAGTTACACATCCAAATACCAAGTGGTGTGGATTGGTCCCAACGGGTGAATAAACATATGGACCCATTCATTCCATATTTGTTTTCATTCATACTTTCCATCCAAGAAACCAATTATTTCATGGATCCCCTTGTCCAGAAAGAGTTTGTTGGTGGGGTTGGTACAGGCTCGATTATTAGGATCATCATCTTTCTGCCATTCCCCCAGGTCCACGAAAATATCCCTTGTGGGTTTCCCACCATTGTGAGAGGGTCTCCATAATTAAGTCAAGGGCCCAAAATCTCCATTTGCTGAACATCCCTTTAATTTCTTTAATAATATCACTTAACATTACAATAACCATTATGGGGTAAGGTGAGTTCTCTTACCTATGAAGTTGCGCCGAGCTCTTTGTGATTTTGAACACCATAACACGGGTACATCTGTACAGCAGGTTACGCAATTTTTATCTCCGTGTAAAGGCAGGATAAGAATTCACTATATTTTCCCAACATAACATACCATCATCCGCAGGGTTGATCCAATCATGGTACGAGCGATCGGCTTGTAAAGTGCGATCAACATTTTCCTCCTCTCACTCTTTGGTTCGGTGTATCCTCACCTTTTTCTTGGGTCCGAGGGACTATGACAATATTACCTCCTTTCAAGAGATGTGCCTCCTCTTTTTAGTTCATGATACCCGTGTCAATAAGCAATCCGAGCCTGAGAAGTGCAAGGTAAAGATGCTGTGTCATCCTATCTGGACACCTCTCAAAATCGACATAAACGCTGCAATGTCTACTACATAGCTTCGTCGATTGTCCCGGTGGGGATAATATTTTGCTAATTAGCCATCACTGTTGAATAGTGAACCATTCTAGCTTAGGTTCTCCCATTCTTTGTAGGTTTTCCTTCGGTGAAAATTTGCATCGGTCCTAAGTCAAGGATGACTTGGTCCTTTCATAGTCTCCGGTACCAGAATTATTCGCATCTTTCCGTCTAGTCCTTTTTTTTCTTTGCTAACTTGTTCATAGTTTTAACCTGCGGTTGTTGAAAACCTTTGCATAGCTATTTGTTAATTCATTGATATTATCATATGGTTGTGCAACGACTTCATACATGTTAATGTTAGCTTGAATGCTTCATCTACTTTTGATCCTACCATACTCTTAAGAGTGGATACTTGTCTTTGGCCATTCCTTCGAAAGCCTCCGGGAAAGGTTTCCTTCTCCTTTTTCGATTTAAAAATTTCCTTTCTCGACGACCCTCACAACAAGTGGTTCATACAACTTTTTCATCAACTACGGTAGCCATGCTGTACGCATTATCACATTGATAATTGTCCCATCATCTTGTATGGTTTTTCCTTAACGGTGTACATTCTCGCATGGTGTCTCTTTGTTCTCTTGCATTTAAGTGTGTGGGCGGGTCTTCAATGACATTCTCAAAATACTTGCAATATCTCCCGGAATTAGCATACGGGGTTTGGGAAGTCTCTTGCATAATTTTACATCCCAAGTTGTAGCGGTCCGATTGCCCACATCCTGGGCTTTTAACGCCCCCCTCTCTATCCTCCCCTTCCTCTTGTCGGAGATCCACCCCACCTAGGAGATGGTGGTGATGGGGGATGTTCTGCACCATGTAGTTTCCTATCTGCCATGAGGTCGAATGTTCAAATTTTTGTTCATCATGACACGGATGAGAAAAGTCTACACCAAATTTGTTTGGTTCTGGAACCCAGGCACTAATCGTGGCGGTGATGTCATATTCTTGCCACCCAACGGTCAGTGCACCATCGCGCCCGCCCAGCTGCTAGGTCCGGTAATTCCCTAGGCGTGAGGGCACCCCTGCAAGCACGCATGTAATACGACGACAAAGGGCATGGAAGTCCTTGGTATGGAGGTGACACCCTACGGTGTATGGACCGGATGTGTGGGCTATCTTGGTACCTCAATCTGTACGTAAGTTTAGTTTTCAAGTGCATTTTCTCTAGTGGCCTGCGGATGCATAATTAGGCGGGTAGCATCTCTTAGCGCCACTTCTAACTTCATGGAAATATCCAGAGCTTCTTCCCTGAGAGGTAGTCTTTTGCTGTCCCATAGGTCTATATAGATGTGGTATGCTTGTGGTGATAAACTTGTTCGCATATTTTTTTTTCCTGTGAAGCAAATCCCCCATCATGATGGCATGTGTCCGTTGGTACGACTTCATGAACGGACTCCATAGGTCCCTATTTGAAGTCCCTTCACATTGAGAATACGATTTTAGGCTTTCATAACTGTTGCTTCAGAGGGCATCCTTAATATTTTGTATTCATGTGTTTGTGTGTTGACTTAATGTATCATAAGCAGTCCGGGGCCGCTTCTTCAAAGGCCACATGTATAGTTTCGCTCATTTGATAACATCATTCATAATGTTCGTCACAGTCCATCAAGACTCTTCTTAAACAAAATGGGTCCATATCCTCATCTCCTACCCTTAAAGGTGTATTTTCATGTGGTATCATATAAGTCCTCGGGTGGTGGCATAGGTGGGAGTGGGAGGAGGTTACCACCCTTGCATGAGCAGTCTTTGGCGTAGTCGAAGGCTGGTTCAACTTGTAACCTGGCACCAAAGCCCGTCAGGCTGGGTCCCGCCAAAGTATGCAATATATCTCCTTCTTGATTAACTTGGTGGTATTAATCGCTTCATGTGTTCACCTGATGGGAGGCCATTAATTAGTGTGGCCCACACAAGACACCCTTTTGCTCAATAACATCTTAATTGTAGCAGTAGGGAATTTTGGGAACTTACCCTCTAAATCATGCAGAAGAACCTTCAATACCTTCCAAATATATTTGGTAAGTCCTTTAAATTACATGTGAATCATCTCAAAATACCATCAACCCAATGGTCTACGGTCATATAATCTTATTTATTTGTCTTTTCCAATTGTTAGATCAGTTGAGGGTCATAATTTTAATATTCTTTCCAACAAGTTGAACTTCGATAAATGTTGCAACCCTGCTCTTGTAATTCATGTGTGAAGGATGCGAAAAGAATATTTTGTGCATTTGTGTAAAAACATACTTGTGTTTCACTCTTTATTAATATTATTACTTCTATTATCTTTTGAGAAAAATCAAGATCTATTTGTCAAACCAATCCTCAAGTTCAACTTCAATGGTTGCCAATGACCTCGTGGCATTACTCGATATCTTTCTCAAAATTCTCCCAGATCCTGCTTGTTGAAACCATTGTGTGGCTTTAGGGTTGGACGCAAGTTTGAGTTTTAAGTTTGGTGTGAAGGTTTCCAACAAACTGTACTACTAGCCATTTTGGGGGAAATGAGCGCGGCTTCCGGGTCGAGTATCACTCGATTAGTATGGGAAGGTGCCTAGAAGCAGGGTTCCACACACGAGAGAAAGTTAATTGAAGTGGGTCCCTTTAGATCATACAAACCTACACACAAGAAGCCTAATACATAGATATTTAACATTATAATGGTACGAAGAGATTATAAATCATCGGATAAGATATAACTAGAGAAAAGAATCTCGTCATATCTATGTATTAACAATATCACATCACGTGTGCACCCAGGTAAATCATAAGTATTCGTTGAGTGGTACAATCTAAAATAACATAGGTATGGCAGGTAATGTGCTTTGTCAAAAATCCATCTTCTCATTCATTCATGTCAAATCCAACTTACGGACTCTGTCTATTAGCTCGCCGCACAGGTCAACGGGGTCCACTGGAGAAAGCGAGGACTCGAGGGTCTCCCGCGCACACATCCAATAAGGCCTTACCCGGAAAATCGACACAAGATCCAAAAGTTTGTATCCCAAGCTTAATCACAACTTAGCCCCCTCTAGACTTGATTTGTCTATCTGTATAAAAAATCTCCAACACCATGTTGTCTATGGTCCACAAATCGTGGTTGCCGGACTCTTGGTCACTGTGACCCTTTACAATTCTGTCGGTAACAACTTTGACCTACCCCAAATTCCTGCAACTAGACATTAAATATTACAAAATATTATAAAACTGAACAAAAATGCAGTTGGGGGCCTTGTTCCAGCAAAATAAGAATGTAGAAATTACAATGGATTCAATCCGATCAACACAATGCTAAAACAAGATACGAATCCTTCTACCATGTTGCGGAATATAAGTGAATCTCTCAATCACATAAGTAAGAGAAAGAAGTAAATAAATAACACAACACAATATTTTCTAAGGAAGAAACTACTCAAAACCCTCACATCTTTATTGTATAATGAACCTAGAATCATGAAACAATACAATGCATATGTTGCTCACCACAACTATTGTCTGCAATTCACTTCACACTAATATAAAGGAAAAACTAGATATTTTGTAGCCAATTCCTACCTACCTCAACTTTGCTGTGATGTAAGTCCCTAGAGAAATAAACCCCTATTAAATAGTAAATTCAACCTTCCTTAATTGCCCAATCATGTGGGCTTCCTGTGCCTTTATAATTGCACACAGTTGGTTTGTTAAATAAAGAAATAGTGATTTGGTTACCTTGAACATTTGTCTCAGCGGGTCTCCTTGGGAAATTGACATGCATATGCAATATTAATAGTGAATCATCGATTGCTTGTGATCACTACTTACATGAATTGAATCTATTTTAATTCCAGCAGTCTTCCGCTAGCTCATCAATAAGTTAGAACATTGAAGCAATTTTAACTCAATTAATTTGAGTTAATTGATTATACTACACTAATGTTCTGCTTTATAGCTGGACTGTAAATAATATGGTATATACATGGCTGTCGTTTGACCCTCGACTTGAAATTCTTGGGCTAACTAAGTCTGTCACACTTGGTTAACTATTACAAGTTGTGCGTGAGATAAGATTACAATTTGTTTTCAATTTATTTGAGGGTGGTTGCCCACATTCTCACTAATGTGTCACTAGAATCGGTCACTCATGTGTGATGCGGATCCCACACTGGTAGTATGTGATGCATTTCTTGACTGAATTTCAACACTCCCTCTCCAACAAGAAAGGGATTATATGCTACCCAAATCTGTCTGCTGGTATTACAATTTTATCTTAGCAAGTGCCAGCCATCAAGATATGCTTAATCCAGGTCTTCCATGGGAATGTCACACAGCGCTGACTTATAATGTGCCTGTGAGACAAAAATGTATATAGGAATGAGTGGTACCCCGGATGTCAATATACTTGGACCTATAATGGAATACCATATTAACCGAGAGTTTTGTGTCGCTGCGGTATCACAATATGTCACCGTCGGATCATGGGACAATAGCGCAAACCAACAAGTATCTTCCTCATCCAGCTGGCCCTGCAAGGCACAGCTGACTGCATATAACATAAGTGCAGGCCCCAGTGCAACTAATCTCTACTTCACAGTGTGCCAAAAACATGTGATCTATTAAATATACTATTTATTGCTCTTCTGTCTAATGGAATACTTGCCCAATATTCGCATCAATGAAGCAGCAAGAGCTTCACTCCCTCTATCCTTATGCCATAAGTCCATGCTACGTAGTGCCCATGAGATATCTTAAAACATGCTTACGCCTTCCAAAGAGCTTGGTAGGCTTCGCCATGTCTTGACTAAACTTGATTCAGCTGTGTGGCATGTTCTAGTCGTGTGTTCTGTAAATACATAAGTGAGAACCCAAATTTTCCTATAATGTGGCATCCTACCTCACTGATGCTTGGCTACTTCCTCCAGGTTACACTGCCAATAGGAGTATCCATGAGTTTGTTACCATCCTTGTGTAACTGCCAAATCTCATAGCATACTTTCACACGAGATACAAATGTCTCCCATCTCTTTACAATATTTCAGCAGAAATAATGTAATAACCCCATGTCCTTCATCTCAAAATATCTTGCAAGATCCTCTTTTAAAGTTGTGAAGTTATCATCACTGTCGTTATAATATCATCAACATAAATTAAAATAATCAAAAAGCTTACCATAAACCACAATATGATATAGGTTTGCATCACTTCACTCTTTTTGAGCCCAACTTGATGAAATAGCTCTCAATCCTAATGCCACCAAGCACTGAGTTCTTGCTTCATCACTCTGGGTGCTGCCAGGTACATGCACGTACGAATTCACCACCAAAAGGTACTTAAAAATGTGACTACTCAATGTACACATGTTCTCAATAAATCCATTTGAGAAAAGTTTATTTATCCATGATGTGTACTTTTATCTGCATTGGGGTGAAAGGATAGATCTAATGTTCAAGTACTTAGCTTGGGTGATACCCTCATGGTCAATCCCCTCTACTTGTGAGAATCCTTGAACACAAATACGGCCTTTGTTCTCCACATGCATATGCTACTTTATTCACCTTGTAGATCCACATGAGTCCAACCACTAACTTCCCCCATGGTCTTGGGACTGGGTCCTTGCTTTTCTGATAATGTTGTCATATACTCAACCATGGCATCAACCCATGTTGGTGTTACGATTATTCCTCAAAGGATGATTTACTGTCACAATACACTCTCCTCATAAGAGTCATGTTTCAAATTTTTGTGCGGGGACCTTCTCTTTTGCGTGGTGATGTCGATTTGCACCTACATGCTTTGTCACATATCATCGTACAAGAAGCCTTTATGAGTGCTTCCTACCATTTACGAGTAGATGGATAACAGTAGTTTCTTCTATCATGTTCCTGCGGCAACAGCTGATGCATCACGAGAGTTCATCCTTTGGAACAGGGGTTCTCACTTGAATACCAATTCAAGCTCCCTCTCAAGGGACAATTGCACGGCTTTTACGCACATCAAATTTAACATGTCTCAAAGCAACTATCATCTCTTGGCCGACAAATACCCAGGTAGTTGCGGGAAATGTGAGTGTGCCAAATATCCAACTTCTCTGTTTTGATTCTAGCTTCTTCTGGCATCTTTGGTGACATGAAACAAACATGTGAGCCAAAAATCTAAAATATGGAAACATTTGGTTTCTTACGAAAATTCCTCCTTTGGTGTAATCATGCCAAGTATCGATGAGGACTAGGTTGCTAAATCTTTGCTATGTTGCATGCCTGCGCCCACAAATGAAATGGTAGGCCACAGTCATGTAACATGGCTAGTGCTTCTCCACATTTTTTTTCATTCTTTCTTTGTGCACAACCCCCCATTCTTTTGTGGGGTTATGAGTCTCAATCAATTCTTCTCGAATTCATTCTTTGGAACGGATGTTCTTGAATTCATTAGAGATATACTCACCACCATGGTCGATCCTTAAAGCCTTCTTTGCTTAATCTTTATTGCCTTTCTCTACCAATGCTTTAACTCACAAAACTTGGATAAGAGTCTAATCTTTCTTCACAGCAGAAAGGATCATCTTGTCTGAAAAGTATCAACAAGAAATGTAATAATGTCAATATAGGAAAAGCAATCATAGCACACAATAATGAAGAAAGCAACGAGAACGTACGACACATTACATATGGGCAAATGCACCAGATCATTTTATTAGGTGTATGAAAAAATAAAAAAATGTGCCCAAAATGCTTGGAGAACAACCCTTGCTGTTAGGCGAAGAAGCCTCTAACAAACGAAGCACCAAAACATAAGGTGCAAAAATTTTGCTACAAACATTGAAGAAAGTGAACACGGTTTTATGACTAATACTATGGTACAGAAATATATATAAATGGATCTAATAATACAAATTCTCATACGAGAGCCAAAAATAGAGATACGCGCTCCCATACAAATTTCCTAGACAACCCGGGGAAGGGGTTTAAAAGATACCAAAATAAAAATGGTGATATAAAGCCCTGGGGCTAAAGAATCATTGCAACTCAAGAGAAAATAGAGAGTGGCTGGGCGGTGTATCCTCTAAATGAAACTCCTCTAATATGTTCTCTCGATGAAGGATGATCCCTCCAATGAAGGGTCTATCCTCCCGACTATAGCGATGGCCCCTCCTTTTTGAATCTGCTCAATAAAATAACCTTAGGTTAAGTGAAGGCTAGCTATAGAGATAGGGATGCCTTGGCTGATGCCAAAAATATGATGAAGCATGGGAACCTTCCTTATGAGTCTCCTAATGGAAAAACATTCCTCATGAAGACAAGCTCGAAATGACGATGATGCCCTCCATTGTTTCACCCCACTGCCAACTCGGCCACAACTCTAAGAAAATATAAATTGTGTTGTAGAAGAAATTTGTAGCTTGGACAAGTACCGGAATGTGGAAATAACACTCAAGAACCTCTCCTGGTGGGACTTGAAAGTCCCCAAAGGGATGAAGGTGGGATTCCCGCTGGGAACACCCTTGTGCTAAATAACCTTGCAATCTTAGCTAAATAGTTGAAGAGAGCCACAATTCACAATAGACCATGAAAAAATAATCAAAACATGCCTTCTGTGGCTACCATGCCCTTCCTTATGTGCTTGGTGAGCTTCCACTCACTTTGGGCCCCACTCATTAAAGCCACTATTTCCATGCATGGAGTCTCCTCAAAAGAAAATGGTGCCCCACCAATAGATACCACTCCTTCCATACCAACAATGATTTGGTCGAAGTTGACCGGTCATGTCAACCCCTTTTCACACAAGGGTGCTTAATCAAGCTTCTAATAACAGTCTCCATTCACATTAGGGTGATTTTAACTATAAAGATTTGTGGGTCCCTACCCTATTCATTATTAACTAAGAAGAAAAAACAAGAATTAATATTCCAGCTGACAACTAATTAGAATACTTCTGATATCCTCTAAATGTTGCTTGTCCTCAAGCAAGCTGGCAAAATAGTGCTACAACTTTTCTCCTCTTCCTTGAGGATACCTCATGTGATAATCTCTCCTCATAGACAAGTGTCTCCCAATCAATCCCTCACTTAAATAAATCCTCCCAATTACTCATGAGATACGATGACTCAACTCATGAAAACAAAGATCAATGTGAGAAATCATGGTTTGCCCAAGGTTCTCTCTAAAGAATGAGCATAGAGAGTAGCAGAGAATCTCACTCCTGATGGGCACATTCAATCCTTGCATCCTTCCTCCCAATCATGCCCCCAATAACGATAAGGACATCATCAATGTGTGAGATCCGCCCAACTTAAAGGGATTCTGCATGCATATACTATGCAAGAGGAGGATCATAATTTGCATATTGAGAACCAACACATTATGTCACAGGCGCATAGAACATGATATAATAGTGGTTTCCCACCACTTATTTGCTGCCATAGTCTTCTACACATGCTTGGATAAAGGTGGTGTTTTTGGTCACCAGCAATTTACTAGAATGATATGACATCTCCCTAAATCACTGTCCCTAGGGAGTGGCCATGCTCATGTTACTTCCCAAGTTGACCATAGAGACCTGAGAAGAAGTGCCCCCACATGGAGCAATGGCTGCACATGTATGGTAAATGAATGAAAATACTCATCTGACAAATCATTATGCACAAAAACATGGTCCTTACCATGCTCTTGTGATAGAACTAATGAGTGGCTCATAGGTGTGTCCTGTATTCAATGAGGAAATAGGTGATTAGTAACTCTATCAAAAATTTATGCCTCTCCTCCATCTCAAATTATCAATTAAACTCTCCCCAATGTCTTGATGTATCTCTTCTTCAAATCCTTCAAGTGAATCCCTCCCATGATGGTGTGGTGTTCTCTCATGGGATAAGTGTGGTGAGAAAATCTCCATATGCTACATGTAATAACCTCCTTAGCTTGCACAGATTCTCTGTACGAAGGTCTGTTCTTGATAGTAGTGTTTATCATACTGATCCCTCATCTAATAGTTGGCCATCCATTATCCTTCATGTAAAAAGATCCTTGGAGTAATCCACTGTGCTTGGATCTGTGAGATCATCCTCACCGTGACGCGTTGATGATCTATCAGCACAACCTGTTCATGTGGCTTCCCCTTCTTGTTCCCATGCCAAAGTCACATACGGGATATTGATATCATCGCCCTGTGCTCCTCCTGTAGCTACTCATGCTCCAGTAAAGATTAGAAATTTTGGGGTTAAGTGTTGTGGAAGCTATAGCCACATCCCAGCTTTCAGGTGCGACCAAAGAATGTGAGTGACCACCATCCTCATTATTGGAATATTTGTCTGATGAGAGTATGCAGGCCTCCAAGTCAAGAATGCAATCTCCTTGCACCATGATGGTTCCATCCTCCATCTGAGCATCCCCTCTCCAGCATAAGATTTGGGGTGAGGTGGTGGCTGTTGATATTGGAGAATGTCTCCTCCTCGCCATTCTAAAAGACTCTTTGCGCTATTAACGACCTCCCAATGTTCCCACTCCTCTTGGAACTATGGTGGTGAAACATGTTCATGGGACATTCTCTCTGTCTGATTCTGAGTGGCCTCCAGGGTGGAATGTGCCCTAGCATTAATGTCCATGGGCAAAAATCACTCTTGCATAAATAGTGGGTATTGAATCCTTATCTCCCTCTGTAAAATCCAACTATGTTTTCTATGTAGAAGTTGTCTTGTGAGGAATGTGTGTGCATGCCCTAATCATTAATTTTTTCCATGCTGCCACTCCATCACCAAAGTCTCCCAATGTGGTGACCTTCCCCAAAGTAATCACTTCACTGCACACCCAATATCACATTGAACGCCGAGAGGTACGTCAACCACAAAAATGATCGGTCAGTATGTATCCCCATGGTAGTGAGTAAATATGGAACATAATGCACATACCACTTTGCACTGGTGCTAGCTCACTGCCACACGAGTACCAGAAAATCCCTCAAAATCCATCGGTGAGTGTTTCCCTCCTCTACACTAGTTGGGGTCAATGGGTACAGCAGGTAGCCCACTTTCAGTCAAAGCCAAAACTGCTGATCACAGATAGAAACTCGAACCCTCAAGGTCAAGTATTTGGTGCTCTCTGACAGTCTGGGAGCCCCTCCAATTGGAGAAAATGCTCCATTCCCACCTCCTGGTAGGTGGTGGATCCTCTCCTGCTATCTTGACGGCAGTGAGCCCCCTTCTGGTTCCTATTCTTCTTCCTCCTCACATCATCCTGAAAATATCTATATAGTGTGCTTCCTCTTTCTCTATATGCAGGTGCTGCCATGATTTACTTAGCATGTGAAGCAAAAGCTTCCTTCTGCTCCCTCCAAGTCTTCTGACATCATCACTAAGGGTACTTTGTTTGGCCCTCCTTTGAAGGATGAGCATATCATCTTTTCCCTTTGATGGGAAAGTGGGCTTTCTTTGAAGTGCACTGTGCTCTTGGCAAAGACATGTTGTGTGAGATCTCTAGCCCTTCAATTTAACATCTTCCAGAAGGGTATTGGGTTTAGTGGTTAACCAACCCGTGGGGATTACGTGTACATCAATAAACATATAAGGCCCTCCTTGTTGCGAGATAAATTGAGACCTAACATAAAGTTTTAGTAATTGATATAGTTCCTGAATTGCACAATTGTTTGAACAACTAATGACCAAAGGGTATAAATTCTGTAATTAGACATACTCCCACCAGCATCATATGAACTCCAAAATATCTAGGTCCATTGGCATCACCTAGTAGCAGAAATATAAATAAACATTATTAATGTGCTTCACCCTCGGTGCAGCACTTTCTTTGATGGCCTCCATCTCGTGCTTGGTTCAAGTGGAAGTGAATGTCTAGCTTCTCTATCCATGATTTGGAAGAGTGATTTGGATAACCCATCAAAAATTGGGTAAGAAACATCTTCGCAAGCCGATGAAGATCATTCTGTGGCATGAATCTCCACCTCTATTGTGATTACGGGGTCTCCTATTGTCCTTGATGGCGAACTCTTAGAAAGCTCAAATGGTCCTTGAATCTCTAATATTGAGACTCATACTCGAAAATAGCCTTCAAGAGTTTCTTGTTCTTGAAGCAGGTCCATTTCCCTGCTAAAAATGTAGGCATTGAAGAGAGTTTGAAAACCTACACTTCATGGGGTTGATCCTCCGAGTGATGAGAAATGTGGGAGCCTTGTCCATATTGTAGGAAACCATTTGGGATCCTTTGTCCCTATCCATCTCCTCATCTCATGATTTCCTCTTTTTAGTATTTGCATAATTCTAGAAAAGCTTGGATACTCCTTCCTCCTCATGATGTCTCCCTAATAGGGAGTTTTTCCTTTGTCTTCTTTATAATCCTGTAATCATAATTCTGATTTCTTCTTTTGAGATACCTCTTCTCTCTGTTGTGAGAGGATCTTACCTTGATGACATATTGGCTTAAGATGCCCGAGTTGAGCAATTGTGCTGCGATACCATATATTCCAAAATAGGAAAAGTAACATTATGTCCACAATAATGGAAAGTAATAGAAAATGTTAACACATTACATATGATCCAAATATATATCCATTATATTAAGTGTATCGTGACAACAAATGTACCCAAAATCTTGGAGAACATCCCTTCAAGCTAAGCAGAAAGCCTCCAACAATAAGAAAAGCACCAAAACTTCAAAGATGTAGTTTATACACCAAACAGAAGCAAGTGACATAGTATTATGACTAATACGTAGATGGATATATCTAAAATTGATGTAATAATACAATGCTCATACAAGGCCAAATGAGAATCATCTTGCCATACACATTTCCTAGACAACTTGAGAAGGGTTTAAGGGAATACCAAAATACGAATGGTGATACAAAGCCTAGGGCTGAAATCTAACTATGGCTTCAAAAAACATAGAGGAGAAATTGGCTGAAATTGATGTGGAATTTGAATATAACTCCTCCAATAGATTCTCTCAATGAATGGTTGGTCCCTCAGTGAAAGATGTCCTCCCAAACATACAACAATAAACCCTCCTTTGTGTCTGTTATTCAATAAAATAACACCAGGTTTGAGGGCAGGAAACTACGGCAGCAGAATGGTGATGCTCATGCAATTGCAAAAATATGATGAAGCACGAGGGACCTTCATGTTAGTCCCAATGGAAAGAGCAACTTCCTCCCTTTGAATACAAGCTTGAAATGGCCAATGAAAAGACATCGCTGACACATCACCCGCTCGTACATTCTCTAAATAGAAGCGCGGTGTGAAGAAAGTTGTGGCTTGGAAAAATGCCAGAATGTGGAAATAATTATAAGAACTTCCTCTGATTCGAGCACTAGAAGTCCCCCCAAGGATGGTGGGATTCCTGCTGAGAGCTTCCTTGTGACCAAATAATAACTGCAATCTTAGCTAAACAACCCACAGAAGAGACCCACAGTTCACTGTAGGACCATAAGAAATAATAATCGAGAAAACATGCCTTCTGTGGCTTCCATCCCTTTCTTATGTGTGGTGACTTCCTCACCTTGGGCCCCTCATTAAAATACATTATTTACATGCATGGAGTCTCCCTCCAAAAGCTGGGTGTCCCTTAATGAATGCCATTCCTTACATACAGTGACAGTTGGCCAAAATTGACCAGGACTACATCCTCCAACCCATTTCCACACGAAGGTGCTTAATCAAGCTACTAAGATTATCTCCCATTACATTAGGGTGATTTTATTCCTACTAAGGAATTTATGGGTCTCCCTACCTCTTGTTCTTCTAACTAAGGAAGCAAAAAACAAATTTAATATTCCAACCCTGACAAGCTAATTGATAATATTACAAAAAATCACATAATAATTATGCTTTGTGTGGAAGGTGTAGAAGTGGTCCACACACGTCTGAATGAACACTCCTTACAGGATTTCCACTACTCGGTTCTCCTTCTCATGAAAAGTGGCTTCTTAGTATGCTTCCCCATGGTACATCCCTTGCATGTGCTATCTATAGTACCCTTTGGAAGACACATGAAAATATTTTCTGTGATCCTCGGCTTCTTTATTAATTGTAGATAGCTGACTCTATTTTAATAAATCACCTATGTGTGGATGCCCACAGCCCCTGCTTTACTTATCAGTTCTGTGTACATCTACATCAAGTTGTAAAGGTTCTTCACACGAGCCAGTATTGTTACACCATGATGTGGCTTTGTGATGAAGAGCATGCTACAGCCACTAAAAACCACATCATATCCGAAGATCCTCCAACATGGCTTCAGAAACTAAATTCTTTTTCAAGCATGCACATGCATGACAGCATATTTTAATATGGTACACCTAATTTGTCTCCAATGGTGTTCCAATCAGGTGTGCTATACTTCCGTGTCTTGTTTTGAGTGTGAATATAAAGATCACTTCTCCTCCAGCTACTAAAGTTATTTGCTTCCATCATGTGGAAATATGCTCCACTATAGTACTACATAGAATGCATCATAGTTGATGCCATGCATGTGATGAGAGAGAAATTCCAACTCAAACTATGAGGCCAAATCTTCACTCACTGGGCTCACAGACCTTCTTGTTGTTCTTCTTCTTTTGTGGAAAGAATTACCAGCATGGTAAAATGATCATGCTAGTGAAAACTCACCTTTTCATGTCATGCTTCTTGCCTTATTACATCGGTCTCATATTTAGGACAAGGTCTTCCCATCCCCTTCTTTTCCTTACCATGTAAGGCACAATTTTTCTCATCATCGGTCTTGGATGAGGATCTCCTAGTATTCCGTCGAAACTCTTCTTATACCAAATTTGACCATAGTCGCTCCCAATGGTGATAACCTTCTCCCTCCCATTCATAGAGTCCTGGTAACAATGCTAGCTCTTGGGAAGGCCTGAAGTCTAGGATCACTGAGTCATCATCGACTACAGTGAATTCCAACACTTCCAAGATCACGACATTGGGTGAACTTGGTGAAGTATTCTGGATTGTGTCTCCCTTCTTCATTTTTGATTTTCCTGAGCTTGTCCTTAAGTGCCAATTTTCTGTGGTCCTCTGGGTTTGGAAAACAGGATCTTTTGAGTAACCCACATAGCATATGGAGTTTCATTTCCATGGATACTCAGGGCAATATTATCTCAAACTCCCTCTATTAATATCCCTCCTTTTCCTTGCTACTGTAGCTTCTTCATGTATCAAAAAGTTGAATATGTTCTTTCTTCGAGTTGGAATATTCTCTTATTGAATTTAACCTTGTCATCCTCCCAAAATTGCTCCATCTCACTCTCCTTCCATATAAATATAATTCTAACTTCCTGAAGTGCACATAAATAGGGTATCAATCCATTGAAAGACATCTTGATCCCTTCTAGCTCCAAGAAAGTATCTGCAAATTTGAATGTTTGCTCCTTTCAGCTCAATTTCTTCTCCTTTATTGTGATTACCGGTGCTCTGTGATACTGTATAAAATCTATAACACAACTCTAATACCATGTAGAAATTACGATGGATCTAATCGCGATCATCTTATTCTTTAAAATAATATATTAGATACATCTACAATATTTGTGGAATATAAATCACGATCGCCCAATCACATGAAAGTAAGAAAAGATTAAATCAATGGCACAACAGGTTTTCACAGAAAAAACTACTCAAAATCACTGCATATTTATTGTATAATCAACCAGACTCCATGAAACAATACAATGCATGTGTGTGCCCGCTCCCATACCTCTGCAGTTACTTCCTGGCAGTCTAGGCAAAAATTGAACCAATACATTGCCGTTCCTGTATATATACCAGCCTACCTTGCTCATGCAATGCTAGAAAATAAAGCCTATTAAATAAGGAAGTTTTAGCCTTCTATTTTATTTCCCAATCCATCATGGGATTCATGTGACTTTATAAACTACTTTTAAGCGATTTTCTAAAAATATAATTGATATTTTACTTGCCCTCGAACCCTTTGCCTCCTTCAGGTCTCCATGAGCCAGCACGTAGGCTATTAATAGCGAATCATCGATTTAACGGTATGTCACTAAAATTTGAATTAAAATCTATTTTAATTCAGCACGGCAATCATCACTAGCTCATCGATGGGTTAGAACTAGTTAATTTTTTTTAACTCAATTAATGTTGATTCAACCTAGTTGCACTCACACCACACTTGTGCTACAAATGCAATTGGATCCACGTAAATAGCAGAATCTGCTCTACATGAATATTTTATGGCCTAGGCATAAAATTACTTGGTACTTTAATCATATCACATGATTAACTATTACACAATTTGTTATGAAATAAGATTACAATTTATTTTTTCAATTTATTTAAAATTGTTTTTTTGCCCATTCTCACTTCATGTTGTGTCACTAAGATAGTCACTCATGTGTGACTGGGATCCCACACTAGTGTGTGGTGCATTTTCTTGTTTAATTTAACTCCTCCCAGCGAGAAAAGTTGTATGCTACCACAGTCCAACACTGCGCGATATTCAAATTTTATGTACATGAGTGCCTTCGTCAAGATATTTACATCACAGTCTTCTGTAGAATGTCTTTGTAACAACATAATCGCCTCTAAACACGATATAATATATGGTGGTAAATAGTTACCAATATTTTGGACCTATCATGGAGGTCTGGATTAACCTAGGGTTTATGCAGCTACCCATTCTCCACAATACTGTCACGTCGGATCCATCATAACCAAAAAAACCAACAAGTATCTTCCTCATGTAGATGGCCTCATATACAGCATTATTTCTACGCATATGTATCCCAGTGGAAAGATAATTCACAAATGATCTCTTGTTGTTGCTCTGTAATAAAGCTGTTGTTGATCCTATGTTGAAGATGCCCTTGATGTGCTCTTCCTTTCTGATGGACTACTGCCCATTAGCATCGGTGAAGCCTTGAAGCCTCTGCTCCCTCTATTCATATGTGCCATAATACATACTTTGTAGTGCCTAAGATATCTCAAATTGTGCTTCCATGCCTTCCAAAATAGCTTGGTAGGTTTAACCATATCTTGACTGATTGGTTAGTATATAGAATATGTACGGTAGGTATGTTCACCAGATACATAAGTAGAACCCACAAAGGCTTCTTCCTATAAATAGTAGCATCACTACTTCACATGAAGTAACATCCATCTTTCTGTCAATTGTTAAGGAAGGGTTAAAACCAGGTTTGTTTTCCTCCATATGGAACTTCTCGAAATATCCTTGGAACAATTTCACTGAGATAAATATCTCCCCATATCTTTTCAATATTTCAACCCTGAAAATAATGCAAGTGTCATGTCTTCATCTGAACTCTCTTGCAAGATCCTCTTTGCAAGAAGTTGCAAACTTCTCATCACCTATCATTATAATATCATAAGAATAAATGTAAAATAATCTCAAAAATCTTACCATCAACCACAATATGATATGGGATTCCATCACCTTGCCATATATTGTAGAAGCCCAACTTGGTGATTGCAGTCTTGGTGTGCCAAGCATGGGGTGCTTGCTTCAGCCCATACGGTGCTCTCAGAGTACGCACACATGAGGCTTTCCTTGTCAGTATCAAGACCTTATGGTTGCTCAATGTGTATTCATCAATAACTCCATTTGAGAGAAGAAAGAAGTTTCTTCCATCACGTACGGTGTATCTTCCACCCCATACATGTTTGAGAGTGAAAGGATGAATGTGGCGTCGATAGTGCCACTTGCAACCGGTGTAAATTATCCTCCTATTAATCCCCTCTCCTGGCAGAATCCATGCAGTACTAGAAATCATATAAACATGTTTTCCACACTCCCCATCATTGCTTGCTTCACCTTTTAAGGATACTGCAGGTCAGCTTTTCTTCCCCCTTTGGTCTTGGGACCACTTCCCATCTGCTGACACACGATAATGGTCATGCTCCTCAACCATGGCGTCAACCCATGTTGGCGCGCTACTATTCCTCCAAAATAGGATGGTTTTCATAATACACACTGCGCTCATAAAAGCCATGTATCTAAATATACTGTCACAGGGACCTTCTCTTTGTGTTGTGATGGGTGTGCCTATGTTCTACGGTGCATCTAGCATCAATCTGTTAACCTCTTGGGTGCCACTTCTGCATTACGGTGGATGGCTCTACATGGTGGTTTGCTAATCCATGAAGTCCTTTGCTTGTGGTTGCTCATCATGAAGGTTCATCATGGAACCAAGAGTTATGTACGCATGTGAGAGTCAAGCTCCCTCTCAAGGGACAATCTCATGGATTTCTCCTCATCAAATTTAACATCCTCTCCAGCATTGTCATCTGTTAGCTAACAAATACTGATATCGTGAAGCTATCGGTGTGCCCACAAATGTCTAGGCCTCTTGTTGTTGGTTCTGTAGCTTCTTCCTAGCCATCTTCGGTCATGAAATAAACAGGATGTTCCAATTTTAAAATATGGAAACATCTGGTTTCTTACCAAAGAAAGAATCCTCTCCACCAGGTGTACTCATGCCAATGTCCAAGTGGGGGCTACAATTCTGCACAAATGCTATTTGTGTTCCGTGCCTTTGCCCATAGGTAAATGGTAGGACACAGTCTGTGTAATATGGCTCGTGCTACTCACAATTAATGCCTTCTTCTTTCTACAACCCCATTTTTATTTGCGGGTTATAGGTGCAATCAATTCTCTCTTGAATTCCTTCTTGGCACAAATTTGAATTCATTAGATATGTACTTACTGCTAGCCCCAGCTCCTTAGAGCCTTTACCTTCTTTCCTATGTCTTTCTCTACTAGTTTCTTTGAACTCACGAAGCTTGGAGAATGTTTTGATCTTTCTTCTGTGAGAAGAAGATCCTTGCCCTATAAAAATCACCCCTTAATACTTGTTATTTTGTTGTTGGAATGTGTAGCGAATGGTCACACTCTTGAGTGAAAATCTCTCAAGGATTTTCATTGCTAGCAGTTCTCCTTCTCCTAAAAAGTGGCTTTAGTATACTTCCCATGGTACATCCCTTGCATGTGTCTGTTTTAAAGTACCCTTGGAATACCATTATAAATCTGCTACATGATCCTCCATTTGTGGTGTAGATGGCACAATATCCTATGCCATAAATCATATATCCCAACTCACTACCTTCCTGCTTTCTTGCTCAGTGTTTTGTGACCATCTACATAATTTTTGTAGAATTTCTTCACATGAACCCCAATATTGTTTACCTTATTTGTGGCTTTTTGACGAAGGAACACCTTTCCTTAGCTAAAAAATGCATCTGTATCAAGATCCTCCAGAACATAGAAGCTGAAACTAAATTATTTTTCAAGCCTCATACATGCATGGCATATTTTTAACGTGTAAGTATTGGCTTTAGGGTCCGGACCAGGGAGTTCCATGCGTTAAGGTTTTCAACAAACCCCTATACTGTGGCCCTTTTAGCGATGACCTGCTTGCCGCGAGGTCAAGAAGTCTCATACGAAGCGATGTGGGAGGTGCTAGGGCTGGGTTTACTGCCTAGAAAGAGCGAATGCCGGCAAGCCATGCTGACACACGGATCTGTGGGAACGAGCTGGTTGGTGAGATTAAATAATTACATGGTGCACACGATGTTACGGATCTGGATCTTGGGTCGCATCCACGTGTGTGTTCAAGCAACAAAGATACCAATTATAAATAAAGTCAAATGAACCGGGATAACATATGTTATAGATAGCACAAAAGATAACATGGATGTTAAACCCATGACACATGTGGTTAACACGGAAGCGCAAATTCATATAACATATGGATCAGGCAAATACCAACAATAGCTTCTGTTGCTCATGTCAACAGTTCACAACACAAATCGCGCACCTACACATGTGATGAGGTGCACACGATAGGGACAAGGTCTCTGCGCACATAGCCCGGTAGGGAGTCTGATCAAATATAAAACCTAGAACTAACAATCCGCCTTGAACACGCCTATTCATCTTCTACCTGTCGACTCAAAATAACACTGTTTATACCAATTTTAGCTAGAACTTACCTTCAGCATAAAGGCGTGGTTTACGGACTTCGGTTTTACCTATTGCTGTGCAACTCATTAGGGCTTTTGTCACCCTATCACATCACTAGACTAAATATAATCAAAATAGCTAAGAATTGAATGACTTTCATACAGTGCTTGTAGGAGACCCTGTCTGTGAAGGTTTGCACTTGATTGTCTATATAAAATTATTATACCAATCTGATAGTGTTGTACTCTCGTCACTCTTTTCCTGGCATCAATGCATCTAAAGATCCTTATCATCCAAGATACTAAAGAAGTTAATAATGCTACATTGCTCGAAATATATACATATCCAGTACCACCAGTCCATCATAGTTGACACCATACATGCAATGAGAGAATTCCACCCTCAAGCTGTCGGGGAAAATATTCCCCTGCTGTGACTCATGGATGCTTCTTTTTTTTCTTCTTCTTTTGTAGAAATTTGTACTCCATTCTGATCATAACAAAAGCGAAAAATTTCTTATTTTGAAATATCGCTTCTTGTCTTCTTTTCCGGTCTCATATTTGTGCTGACTTCATCCCTTCATATTTGCCATACCGACAGGCACAATTTTCCTGTCCTTGGGTCTTGGATGAGGATCCCATCCCTATTATTACACTTTCGAAACTCTTCTTGTACCAAGTTGTGATATGGTAACTCCCAATACGGCCTTCTCCATCCCATTCATAGAGTCCTGGTAACTTTATGCTAGCTCTTGTGAGGGCTGGAAGTTCTAGGCTCACCGAAGTCATCATTAGCTACGATAATCCCCAACACTTCCATTCTCTGTCTAAACATGAGTGAACTTGGTCAAGTATTTATGGATTGTATCACCTTACCTCATTTTGATTTTCCTAGCTTGTCCTTCGAAGCAAATTTTCTATCTGGTCACTATTGATTTGAAACGGATACTTAAGGGCCTTGATATAATATAGGTGCAACTGTGGAGACTTGAGACAATATGATCTTGATCTCTTTCTAATAATAGCTCCTCATGCACCTTTGCTACATTCTTCTGTATGTCCAAGAGAGTGGGTCATGTGCTGTTGGGCTTGGGAATATCATTATTTATGAAATTCCTTCAACCCATTTTCCTCATACTACCTCCATCCTACCCTTCCATGAAATATAATTTGAACTTCCCTCGAGTGGATATTCGAGTCCAAGCCATTCGAAGACATCTTCCAGTCTTGCTAGCTCCAAAGAAAGTATACGCAAATTTGAATATTGTTCAACACACGACTCCAATTTCTTCTCCACTAGTAACCAGTTCATAGACTCCGATGCCATGTGAAAATATTTAACATTGTTCATCAGAATTTTATAGTGGTTCAATCCAATCATGCAATGTACTAAAAAAAAATGTAAAATCCTTCTACAATATTTGCATAATATAAATCGTGATGGCTATAAGTCACATGAAAGTAAGAAAGAAGTAAATCAATCGCACAACATAAAGATTTTCCTGGGGAAGAAAATCCTCAAAAACCATCCACATATTGTATAAGTAAGCAAAGATCGTAAACATTTCAATTCATGTGCTCACCATAACCTCATACACTCTGTCAATTGCTTCACTGTGATCTAGGAAACCTTGGACAATAAATAGCAAATTTCTTCCTACCCTCAACCTGCCTTTCTCCCCCAATCCCTAGAAAATAAGCCCCCAAATGAAATTAGCCTTAACGGTTTCCCAATCCATCATGGGCTTCCTATTTATAAATTTCCACCAGGCAATTTAAAAAAAAAAAAATGATAATTTACTTGCCTTGAACCTTTGTCTCAAAATGGGTCTCCATTAGATTTGACATGCATGAAAATAATAATAGTGAATCATAAGTTACTTGATGAATCTTTTCTTGTGAATTAAATCTATTTTAGCCCTTCGATCTTCCATTAACTCATCAAATCGATTAGAACTAGTTAAATTGATTTTATCTCAATTAATATGTGTTAATTGATGGCACTCACACCACTAGTGATGGTACAATTAGGACCTGTAATTATAGAATCACTCATGCCTGTCCTTTGACTCTGCTTGAAATTATTGATCTAACTAAGTCTATCACACTTGGTGCTTCTTCTGAAAGTTGTTGTGAGATAATATAATTTATTTTCCAATTTTTTTAAAAATTGGTGCCCACATTCTCACTAATGTGTCACTAGAATCCTCACTCTAGTTGACTTTAGGATCTGACTGGTATGTGGTGCATTTTATTGTTGAATTTAAACAAATAATAATTTGTGTCCTTGAGTGGGAGCTAAACACAAGTTGGTGCCTTGGAATAGATAGAGGTCAAAGCCTAGAGGTGGGAGCCTCATCAAATTCAAAATTGGATTTCTTGGAAATAGGTTGGTGCTTGGATTATTAGAAAATTTAATTACCGTCACTTCATATTGGACTCATTCATTTGAAAAGGGATTATAATCCTTCTTGTTTTGTAATAAAATTATCATTATAGTTTCCCTTATTGTAATTGTGAAAAATATATTTGGTTAAAAATAACAATTGAAAATAAATATTGATTCACTCCCTCTTATTATTTTCTAACACCCATATACGTAATAGTGACTTGCTCTGGTCCAATTATTCCTTGATTTTATTTTAAGGGAAATATTGCTCTTAATGAGGTCCTCACAAGCACAACACCCATTAGTAGGATAATTTTTCATCAATTTTTACCCTTTTTATTAGGTGATTTTCTTTGAACTGCGAACAAATTTTTGAGTGTGGTACTATTTTGCTGAAGATATGGCCTTGGATTATTTCTATGGTTCTTAAAAGTATGATTCTTTTTAAATCCTTTGATGATGTGATCCACTTGTATTATTCGGTATATATGGGCCTCCTCTTTTAATGGGTTTCCCATGTGACGATAGTTAAGGATTTATTCCCTTTTATGCAAACAATTCTTCCTCATTTGTAATTGCTTTTACACTCCCTCATGCAATGTAGTAGGCATGAAAATGTGCACCTTTCGCTGTAATAGGGATTAATCCCTTTAAAAACGTGTTTACATAGGATGCTGTCCTTGAGATGGTCATGTTTTAGCAACTCCTGAATTGTTATCATATTCGATATTATCTTAATTCCTTGCTTAATATCTTGAAATTCATTTAACTTTCTCATAAGTATTCAACAGAAAGGTATCAGGTTGCTTCAATTGTTCCCCCGTCAAGGTAGAAAAGATATCCCAGGTGAGATTATAAGTTCCTTCACCATAATGGCTGCACTATCTGCTTAAGTTGGTATATAGCTTGAAATTGTGGTTTTTGGTTGCTAGAATAGTTCCACAACTCATAAAATATCGCGCATGTTTTCAGCAAGCACGCTACCTCGCCTTTAATTGAGCACCCTTAAATATCGGAAGCTTAACTTTTCCATCTCTGCAATTTCCATTAGATGGTACCTCCTTCACTCTCTATGTGAGATGAAGAATAAGCAATGAATTATTCCTCCAACCTAGTAATCAAGACTTGATCCATCTTCTCGAAGGATAACGTCATGTATCCCTTACTTCGCTTGACAGATATTTGCTCAGTTCTCTAGCTTGGGAAGGTGGAGGTAAAACCCTCCTCCTTAAGTACCTTTATGTTCTCTCCATAAGTTACTTAACCCGGTGAAGGAAAATCCAAACAAGTAAATAAAATTAATTACCTACAAATATTAGCGAGCCCCTGGGTCCTATGGTTTTATTAGGCTGCGATACCATATGTAATATCCCTCAACTACAAACTAGGTATAATAATGTGTGTTTTTTTACAAAATATATATATATATATATGTGTGTGTACGTTTATTTTTAACATAAAAATTATTAGTATTTATTAAAACTGAGCAGAAATAGATCCATATGTTTCATATGTTAACATAACTTTAAATAGACTTTGTATCATGCTTTGAATTTCATAGTACATGAAAAAAAAAACACATTAATCATCACATAAATTATAAGTCTTCAAAAATGAGAAAGACCCACTCTCATCTCCAAAAAAATTAATTCCATGTAACATTAAAGTTCAAATGTTAACATTTGATCCATTCATTTGAAATCTTTCTTTGCAACAATACCCTATATTTTAAACATAATTATTCCATTTTAAGTATTTGATACCATTATGAAATAATTAAATGATCACCAGAATGATTCATTTCCATTTTCTATTCCTATATAATGTGTTCTAACATTAAAGATTCTTACTGCGTGATGGAAAACAATATGCCTTTCTTTTTGGCTCATATATTGTTGACCCCATGAAATACTTTCTTTTTAAATCTCTTATACTACTAGCTTGAATAGTCTTTCTAATTTAAAATCACGTTTATCTTGCTTCATAATTAGTTATCTTATTTACCCCAAACCACTAATTAATCTCTTTGTTACTTTGAGAATATTTCATCAATACCATAGCTTTACATGAAAAAATATTCCAAGGAATTTATATATATCCTAAAAGAAAAAAATTTAAGCATAATACGATACAATTTCCAATACTTAATAAATTACCTTTTTAAGAATGAAAAATAAGGTGATTCCATTGAATCTCAAACTTGATAAAATAAATTCAGTTTAATATTCAGTAACATCTCTGTCAAGGAAGGATACCTATTGGAACGGGGTCTCCTACTTAATTTCTGTTGGTCCATTTTTTTAATATTTTTAGTATAATTAGTCTGGTACGAGGTTTTGGGGTAGGACAAAAGACCAAAAGCATATAACGGGTCAAAAGGCCAGGCTGGAGTCGCAAACCATGGTTTGTAGACCACGGAAGATTAGGCTAGTTGTATAAATAGAAAGACATTGAATTGTAAAGTGAAGATGATGAAGATCTTGATGTGAATTGTGGCTTAGCGAATCATTTGAGTTTCGGAAGGACTCATAAAACATGTGCACAAATATCCCTAGTCCTACTATGTGCATGAAATTAGGAGTTTTGAATGTTGAAGGATACGAAGGTTATTGGATGAGAAAGGTTGTTCGAAATGTTGAATCTATTTGTCTCTGTTGATGTGAATCTTTTTATGTTATAAATATTCTATGTTATTGAACATCGCGTAACTATGTTAAGTGTTCGATGCGCAAACCTTCGATACAGGTTTTGATACTGTTATGTTTGTTAAAGAATAACTATAATTTTGAACTACGGCTACAAGAGTGTATGATTTGTTGATACAATAAGTATGATGACCTTGCACAAGTGGATGTGAAGAAGGAGAGATCTGTAGATTTGGTGCTGGGATATGTGATGCGGTCATTAAAAAACGGACATAGCTTTCTTGTGGCGTGCCTGTCCTCTCTCGGGGGATGGGAAACTAGTTCCAACACCCACCCATCTTCCTTGGTTGAGACTTTTAACTGCATGATGGTCACTACCGAGGCCCGGTAGTATGAGGTTTGTTGGAAAACCTTAATCTCCAAACACAGGTCAAGACCTCGCAGGCAAAAATGATTCCATTTCCGATACGAAGGATCATTTGAGAAGGATCTAAGTAATACCAGAAAAGCCCGAAATCCTAAGAAGAAAAGCGAGAGTAGGTACGTTTGAATGATCTCCAATGGGAATGATATAATGTGAAACATTAAGTGCTATGAGGCCCAATCAAGAAGAATGAGGATCTCACCATAGCCTATTGAAGGAGCGGTTGCTAAAGCTTCGACCATTCCCCGCTACCTTGAGAACCACGCAAGGGCAAAACCTCACCCGAAACCTCGCCATGAAGATAACAGAGTGGCAAATTACTACCATTCAAAGGTGTGGGAATGAGGACATGGACAGGTGCAGTTTTAGCCGGACTCGATGCCGGATTGTGTGGTGTTAGCGAAGATATTGCCAAGGGGAATTTACAGCTTCCATCCTGGCCTTGAAAAGAGGAGAAACACGGGCTGTGTCAAATACAATATCTCAAAACGAGCATCACATTTAAGATATTAAGGACGCTGCGGAAACAACGAGTTCGAAAACCTAAGTCCTACTCTCGGATCATAACGGACACGAAGAATTTCAAGCAAGGAACAAGCGAGTGCGTATGGGAAAGGCTGATCAAAGACTAAAGAAAGAAATAAAGAAGGAGGATTTAAGTATGACAATAAACAAACATATGGAATGGTTCATCGTTGCTCATACCTCACACTGCATGTACATATGGGCCACCAAACCGCAGAATAACGGAAAAAACATGAGCCATAGCAGAAACTGAAGTTGGCCACTGAAGATAGCAGTGGGAGTACAAAAAATTCAGGAGAAGCTAGGAGCTATGCATGGAGATTGAGAACCTACGAAAGGAATGAGGAAAAGGAACTAGTGGAATTATGGTGCATATGATGTCGGGCATTTGGACATACGAAAGGATTAGTGCCCTCTTTGAGCGGTGCCATGCGAGTAGGGGGAACCTAGTCCATTAAATCCCGAGGCAAAATTGGAAAACAACCCTATTGTGTCCAAGCCTAAACGGATACGCGTTGTGGTGCGATGTTGCCGTGTAGCGAGGGCTGTAGTGAACCATTTCCCCAGAAAGCTAGGTGTGTACGTCTCGGGCCCAGGCAAAAATAGTGCGGTGCGGTCGATGAGACATGATGAAGAAAGGTGTATGTATGATCTGATGACGGTCAGAAACTTATGGGTGCAATCGAGACCGACACCGGATCTCTATGACTTTGGTGGCTCCCGAGATAGGGTCGAAGTCGGGGGAGGGCGTGATGGGGACGTGGACGACTAATCTTTTATAACTGCGGTAAAAACTTTTATAAATTCTAAATCCTACAAGGAACGGTGCCGATATTGGGGAACGGGTGGGACCCATGCGATTGAAGATTGTCCGGGTCTTGATAGAAAAAAATGAGAAAAGTAACCAACGACGTAGAATGTACGAAAAATTAAGGTTGAAATACGGAAGCGGTACGAGATTGAATGTTGTAACACGCGATGGGATGGCTACCCGAAGGACCTAAGAAGGAGGCTGAGGGGTCCTCTGGGTGCAGCAGGCACTATCAGCAAGAAGGAGTTAGTGAAAAATGGGGACAAAAGCTTGTTCATTGGGTCTGCCTAGGACCTTGCTAGTGTGGGGAAGCTATTGTGTGAGCTCCTGTGCCTCAAGATGGGTGACGAGATGAGACCATTCCTACGGTGTGCTTTGAAGCTATTACGCAACCACGCCAGGATAGAATAAAACCTTGGAGCATTGATGAATAGCTGCGTAGTGTAGTCCACCCTGTCAATCCGAGGCAATAAACAAGCTAGGCGGATATAAGAGAAAAGCACTTGCATTGAGGAGATGAGATTAACTACCCAAATCATTAACTATGAAATGGATCGAGGTTGTCTTAGACTTGGGGAGTGGGATGAAAACCGTGCTACCTAAGCAAACTTGAGAAAATGGAGAACCCAAATTAGGTGGTCCAATACCCGGTGTATGTGGCCAACTAGCGGGGTTATGTCTCTAGGGAGACTATCACAAAAATCATGGTAGATATCGTTGGGGTCAAGGTCTAGGCTGAATTTGAGGTAATTCGGTTGTAGAAGATAAGATCCATACCTGTTCTCACATAGGGTGGATGGAGCCATAGATATGGGGTGGTATCATGTTTAAAAAAAGCATGGTGTTTGAAAATAATGGAACAAGGGTGATATTACCATTAGATCCTATGGAAGGTAGTGCTAAAAATAGAGACGATGTGGGTGAAGAAGAGGTGGATCACATTTCCAAATTGACCCGCGCGAACGAAGATTGGATCCGTCCTGACGGATGGGGTACTCTGTTGGGGTAGACGGTGAATGCTTCTCTTGACTCTAATGAGAGATGGAGAATTGGAAAAACCATTTGCATGATGTCTCGGTGCTATGATGTCTTTGGTCATAAAGGGACTTACTGCGCATTTCCTCAGTAAGAGATATACCCCATTTTGATGATTACTGGTGGCATGAGGGTTCACGAGGACAACGGAAGCTATGGTTGAGGAATGAAGGCTATGGGCCTTAATCTTGCTATTCGCAGAACACACCATGTGATGGTGGGACACCCACGAGAGTATTCGAGTTTAGGAGAATGTCGGGATATGATGATCCTGCTTTGTGTTCGATAAGCTTTTAAGATGTTCCTCGTAACATGAGATCCTGTAAGCATGTTCTCCTGGATGGAAAAATGGTCCGTAGGACTACGATGAGGTGGGTTCCATGTTTATTCATGCCTTAGGGCCCTGTCCCCGTACGCATGGTATTTATATGCGGAGAGCTATATTAAGCGCATCGCCATTGGGAAACACTAAAATATGACTATAGAGCATTCGGGATAATTGGGGATGAAGCACTCAACAAAGATTTGCGAGCATCGATGCTTTTGTGTTTAATGACTCGTGCCATCATTGCACCGGAAGTCACGACATGGAAAGCGCAGGATAGAAAGACATAGTTGATTGCCGGAAGCAGCGATGAAGAAGAGAATAATCCTTGGAACGTCTCTATCCCCGAATCCAAGGAAGCAATGTGCAGTTCTTTTGGTGTCTTTGCTGAATATTGATGTTACTCAACTTCTCAAAGGCCTACCTTGTGAAAATTAATATCGGGGAAGAAAGAACATCCTAATTTTGCCAAAATTGAGGACTATTGGAACGAAAGGTAACAAGGAAAAATTGCAGAACTACTTACGGAATATAAGGCTGCTTCCCAACAGTTTTCTAATCTCAAAGGAATCACAAGACCTGTTTTCTGCATATACGAAACCGGACGCGTTCCATCAGCGAGCGAACTTACTGAGCGGAGCCTAAATATCAGAAAAGGTCGAAGAAGCCCCCATGGAAAAAATGCTTTTTACGGTATCATTGAACGGTTGAATAAGGATGGATTGGGTAAATCGGAGTGGTCATCCGGAGAAAACAAAGGGGAGATATGAATCTGCGTGGACCTACCACAAGTTAAACGACACCTGGCCACACATGACCCTTCCCTATACCTTTCTCAGACGAAATTCTTGATGGTGGGCAGAACAAGAAGCATATTCCTTCACCCGATGGGTTCTCGGTGCCACTGGTCAAGTCACACTTGAAGAGATTGCAAAAAGACTACGTTCACAATAGAATGGGATCTTCCCGGTGTCCTTCGGTCATGCCCTTTGGTCTTAAGAATGCACCTTCCTCTTCTCGAGAGTGATAATTCCATATTCAAAGAGTTCATCCATAAGTTTAAGGAAGTTTGTTCGATAGGCGGATTGTGTCTGACTTGGTAAGGGCATGTCTCCAACATAACATGATATTGAATGCTGTCGCTTTCGTTCCTTGAATATGTAAAGAATTATATCTTTTGTGTGCCTTTTTGAATATTTCTTGGACACATAGTATACGAAAAGAGGTGATGGTTTGATCTGTGAAGGTCCGGTGATTATAAACCTAGTGGTCCCAACAACGAAGAGAAACATTTACACGTTAGGTTATAGAACACCACCGAGCTACTACGAAGGATTCATTCCATGATCACACTTTTCAGTCATCGCCCATGGAAAATTTCTTAAAAAAGGATGTTCCTTTTTTTGGAATGATAGATATGAGAGAATTTTGAACTACTCAAAGAGAAGATGGTCTCGCACCCATATATGTTCTGATTGGTCAAAGATTTCATATACATATGGATGCATCGAGAATCACCTTGGGTGTTGTCCTCACTTAGCTCGGAGAGAATGTTGATCACCTAGTTGCCTTTTGTAGTAAAAAACTCTAAGCGCGAACTGTTACTCCACCGAGCAGGAGGGACTAGCTATCGCATTGTCGCACATTATAGAAATATCGACACTGTCTGACCAGGGGGACACTTTAAGATATTTTCAAGTCATTCGGCTTTAAAATACCTTGTAAACAAGCTTTGTGTTGAGGGGGGAATATTTTGAGATGGTTGTTGCTATTTGGAATATGATTTTTAAATCACGGTCGAGCAAGGAAGCTGAATATGAGTTCAGGATGTCTGTCCACGACCCACAATGGGTGAAGAACCTACTAAATTTGGAAGGATTGCCGGATGCGGAGGCTGATGGCAAGTCGCGATGGTTGACGCACTTCGTTGATATCATTGAGTTCTGACTATAGGCATGGCCCTAGCGGAATATTCGATACAACGAGAAGAAGGAGTTGGTTACTCAAACAAACGAACTTTAATATCATCATAAGCCAATTATACAAACTGGGGCCCGGTGAAGTCACTGTGAGCGTGGGTACATCCATAGACATGAACGGCATGCGTCTTGGCGAGGGGGAGCACACAAGGCATCGCGAGGCCACTATGCGGGGAAAGGCAAAAACAATATCTTGAGAGAAATTTTGAGTTGTGGTGGCCTACCTACATCATGATTCTCACGACTGTTGTAAATGTGCGATGGGTGGATAGGTGACCCTCATGAAGATAGAAATTCATTGCAACCTCAAATAACTTTGAGGCCTTTGAAAAATGGGCCATTGATTTTTAGGACCAAAAAATCCTTGGAGCAGGCAGGTGCATGTTGCATTATTACTGTACTAACTGTGTCATAGGTGGGTTTGAAGCACAGGTAGTGAGGTTATATTGTGAATGCTATTGCACACTTCATCTTTGAGCAAATCCTAACCATATTTGGGTGCCCAAAGGTCACGATGAGCGATAGAGGCATACACTTAAATTGACAGAAAATGATACAAGCTGAATGATAGTTAAGATCATCACACAAAAGGTACACCATATCGTCCACGGAAACGAAGTGATCCCGAAACTTAAACAAAAATCTTAGAGCGAGCATTGGCCCAGTGCAATATGGAATTGCGGTGATTGGGATGTACACATCCCCTCTGTTAACTGGGCCTATTAGGCAGTCTGCAAGAAGTAACGGAAGGACCCCCTTTAGGATGATACTGTAACAAAGAGATCATTATGCCAATAGATAAGCCATTTCCTAGTCTACATGTCGCAACATTTACAAATTTAGCGAACTTTGACATCATGGAAGAATGCCTTGTGTAGCTTTTGGCATTGGAAGAATATCGGTTCATTGCTAACTTTCATGTTGAGGTTAGGAAAACTCATGATAAAAGCTTGGCATGATCAACATATTCGGCCCAAAAGAAATTAGTGGTGACCTAGTCCTCTTATGCAATAGCCATTTGTATTTAAACACCCGGGGGAAATTTCGATATGTGGCTTGGTCCCTACAACACCCAATGAGAAATCACAAATGTTGGAGCGATTGGGTTAGCTACCTTGCAGTGACGTGTTACCGGGATATGTCGATAGCGATCGCTCAAACCATACATGGTTAAATGACTATATGGCGAAATAGTTGTCCTAAGTAGAATAGGCCCACAGGAGGTAGAACGCGCTGAGGCATAAAGCAGGATACATACTCTAGTCGGGATAGTAAAACAACTTCGAGACAATTGGTGGACACTGTGGTCACCAATTCTCGGGAAAAGTCACCAAGATTGTGTTGAGGAAGCTGAACAAGGTCTCTTAATTTCTTATTTGGTCCAATTTACATATTGTTTAGTATAATTCATCTAGCATAGGGTTTTGAGGTGGGACAAAGACCAAAAGCATTATATGTGTAGATCAAAGGGTAGATCTTGAGTGCAAACCACATGGTTTGTGGACCACATGAAGGATTAGGCTAGATGATTATAAATAGAAGGACATTTTGAATTTTAAAGTAGAATATGATGAGATCTTAGAAAGTGAATTGTGGCTTGGTAGATACGTTTGGGTTTTTGGGGGAAAGGACTCCTATTTTGGTACATTAATACTTAGATATCCCTAGTCTCTTTGTGTCTGGAACCTTGCTACTTTGTGTGTAGGTCGGGTTTGGTGTTGTAATAAGGATACGGAAAAGTTAATGAATGAGAAACGTTGTTGAAGCTGTTGAATATATTTGTCTTTATTGATACGAATCTTTTATGTTGTAAAGTAATGCCTTGTTTAAGTTGCGAACGTAATTTTGTTAAGTGTTACTGTAAACCTTTGATCTAGGTCTGTTATGTTATGCTAATACCCTTACAAGGAGCCATTGTAATGATGTATGTATTTTGGGTATCCATTTATTAAATACGATAGTATAATTGACCTTACGCTTGCATGGATGCGAAGGAGATCTATGTAAGATGCGAGGAGTGTGGGGAAATGAGATACGGTCATTTATAAGAAGTTGGAGCGAGCTCTGCTTGGTTACTATCCTCTCTTAGGGTGCATAAACATGGTTCTAGCACCTAACCATATTCATCTAGTTGAGACTTTGGCTACTTAGTGAGCTTATGAAAAATTTGATGTGTGGGTTTGTTGACAAACCAATCTACTGTGTTCTTTGAGTTTAGGACCCTCGAGCCAACAATAGCAGCGTGTCGATGTCATAAAATTGTCTAAGCATAATTACCAAAATCAATACTATTTTTAACTAAATATTCTTATTATTACCATAATTTCATATTACATGAAGCAAAATCAAAAATATATCTTTCAGCTTCTAAAGAAAAAGACTCGAAGTATGTTTGAGGAAACATATTTATTTTCTTTTTCACATTGTCCAAACAAAATTCTCCTTGTTGAAGTTCACGTACTAATATTTGGTGTTATGTAAGTGAAAAGAATTAAAAATATAATATGGTGTTTAAACTCATTCCAAAATAAACTATTGGTGAAATGACCAAATATCCCAATGTATAAAACATTTAATGACATCTTCTTTCAAAAATTATTCCAGATAATATTACTTTTACAAAAATAAAAACTTTGAACTACACATTGTAGGCCTGAATAAGTCATAAAATCTCATTTAATAGTATACAAATATTCACCAAGGTTATAAAATATTACCAACATTATAAAATATTTTAAGTTTAACTATTTTGAAACTATTCCAAGGACCAATAATTTTGGCAATATTAAGCTTCAAACTGCACATATTAGGGAGGAATCATAAACTCATATTTTCCAAGAATGTATATATGTTGGCAGTTACACATTAATTTATCATAATGAGTTTTATACAGTAAGAGTTAAAAATATTACTATAATTATCTCATGATAGCCAAGTAAATGTGACATGCAAATATATACACCCACAAACTAAAGACAAATATCCCACCTTTGCAAATTTAATAAATAGGCTCTAAATTGAGGTTGACATTAGTTAACAAAGAATTAATAAAGATATATTTTTTCTTTTCATATAAAATTAATAAGCTTTATATTTCAAATAATATGCACATGACAGACCAGTGTTATATTCTAAAGCTTTAAAGAAAAGAGCAGGTGTGTTGGATCCCTTCAGAAGCTTAATTATTGCTAACTGCTGAAGCAAGAATTTTTTGAAAAACTATTATTAGACAAAGATAAATATATAATAACCAAAGAAACCAACTTGGTAGAGGAAGATGTCCATAGAATAAGACCTGAACACATAATATCTTCCAATTATAGATTACCATGACATGTTTTGTTTTTTTTTAAATTGTGAATGAATTCTGACTTAAATTGTATTATTTTGTTTTCCCAATAAAGATTAAAAATAATAATAATATTAATAAAACATATACTTTCATAAAGATAAATGTACAATAAAGTGGGCTCATAAGCTTGAAAATAATAACGAACTTTCTTATGGCAAATGTCAGATATAGAAATTTAATTTCAAAATAGAAACATGAATACAATCTCTTTTATGTATATTTCGCATGGTTTTACACTAACAAAAATTGAATTACACAAGCAAGTTATAACAATATAATTGTATATTCCCCTAACAAAAATTTAACAAAGAATATTATTATTTAACATATACTTTCATAAAAGTATACAATAAGTAGAAGCTCACAAATTGAGAAAATAATAATAATAAATTATAATGGATGAAGGATATAGAACTAGTTAACACTACCATGTTGTCTCACAACCCATTTAAATGGATAATTATAATGGGAGCGATTATTCACCCATTAATTAAAAAAACATGTTCTTGTAGTTCTATAATTTCAGCATATGTATAGCAAAAGAAATAAATGGCCAAACATTTGAACATGTCATATATTTTGAACCTTAAAGAGATTATTTTAAAAAATGGAAAATTATACCACATATTCATCCAACAAGGAACAAATTAAAGAAAGTATAAAAAACTAGAAATTTACCTAATATAGAATAATTTAAATTTGTTCGGTTCCCTTTCTAATTCCACCATAGATTTACTACCCAACCATCTCCAAAGGAAACATTTTCCTTGGAACCCCTAAACTCATTTTGCCATAACCATATCCAAATGAAACCTTCCACTGTTAGACAAAGATATAAAACACGACGATACCAACTTCGATGGCCATTGGAAATTCCCAGGCATACTGAGGAAGATATCATATCCTCCTACTGACAGTCCTAGTAAACCATGATAAATTATTGGGATTTTAATTAAAAGATTAGGTAAATGGTATGGCACCAATTTACCCCTTTCTCTTTTTTGGTCTCGGCCATGAGAAAAACCCTTCCATATTTTCATGTGGAGGTGAAGTGACACCTCCTCCTTCATGCAAAAATTAACAATTTTATTTATAATTTTTTTTATTATTCACCATCCCCCTAAGGTGACACCTCTCAAGGTACCCTTTTATTTTATTTTATTTAGGTACATAAATTATGTAATATTCACCTCCCATGTGTCTACTTAAGTATTTTTATTATTATTTATTTTTTTAAAGTAGAAAACTAATATTTTACATTTAAAATATTATTTATTTTGAATAGTCCTCTAAAGTAGGTCAATTGGATTTAATTCAACTTAAGTTGCTTGATTAATTCACTTCATTTATATAATCCCTTAAGTGAGATTTTCAATCATAGATAAATTCACTTTCTGTTGCCTCTTGAATTGTTATATTTTGCCCTTTCTGTAATTAAGACTCTGTGTCTGCATAGTAGAATCAATATACATAATCTATTCAAAGATCCAAGAATCCATGCCTTGATATTTCAAAAGTTAGGACTCCACACCTAATCTTTCTAATATGAATGTTGATATATTGTCAAGGCCTTGTTTCCAGAGACCTTCACATTTAAAATAATCAACAAATTCATAATGAATTTAATTCACTCACATTTTACCCAAGTTGTACCGACCTCCATAGTATACAGGCATACGTTCTGGAAGTAACTAATTTTACTGTGGGACGTACTAAATACAAGGTCAAGAATGTGTAATGATATGCATCCCTAAATCATCGACAATAGTATGTTCGATTAGCTACTCCACATAGTAGCTTCCATTCATATGTGATAATCATATGTCATATTTTAGATATAAAAAGAAAATGAGACATAAGTCAACGTAGACATGATATAGTAAATCACATAAGAAACGTATAGAGAAAAAATAATTATGTATGTAATATATATAACAAGGTTCCCAATCAAGTGATCGATCCAGTTATGGAAAATATAAGTTTTGTCATATATAATCCATCAAAAATCACCTAGAAATGAAATGCTAAATTTATACTAGGAAAAAAATAGGATGCTACTACCTAGCCTAACCTTAACCATGACGATCCTAAACTAACCTTAAGTTTAACCCTAATATTAACCTTAACCTTAATCTAACATAAACCTTAAACCTTAATTTAATATTAGCCTTAACCTCACTAACATTAACCTCAACCTTAATCTTAACGTTACCCCTAACCTTCATTGTGACCTTACCTAACCTAACCTTAACCTAAGCCTTAACATTAACATTAACCTTAACCTAACCTAACCTTAGCACCCAACCTTAAATTTAAACTTAACCTTAATCTTAAGCAAACTAACCTAAACTTAACATAACCTTAACCTAACCTAAAATTAATGTTAACATTAGCATAAACATTAACTTCAGCCTAAAATTAACTTAACCTTAACCTAATCCTAACTAACCCTATCATGTATATGTATGTAACCTAAACCTAAGCCTTATCATTATTATGTAACATACATTTAACTTGTGCCTTAGGTAACATGCTTATACTTGTAACCTTGTCAACCAACCTAACTAACACTGTTCTCTTAACCTTAACCAACTAAGCCTTAAATATGTCCTTTAACCAAACCTTGACTTTAAGTCTTAACTTTAACATGTTGATGTTGCAACAACATGAAATTTTGCCTGCTGATTTCCAGGCCTATTCAAGGGATCTTCAAATCTCTGTACGTTCCATGTGAATCATGGTAACTTCATGGTTGGGTTGATGTTTTACTATATGTAGTTAAATCTTCTTATTATATTGATATAAATTCTTCTCCCATACATGCTCGGGTCCTTGATGAATTCATAAATCCACTTCTTTGTATGCAAGCTTAGATAGGCATTATGCAACTCTAGTAAAACTTTGTGAAATCTCTGGGAACAATTCTTCCATAATGTTAGGTACAATGCAATATGTAGAAACCTATGATGACGGTAATGTGAAATATCATTTGATAATCCCTCTCACTTTGGTTGTGATTGTATTTACTATTCTAGTAGGTTTTCTCAATTGTTTCTTTTACGCACCTTTTTCACACATGTCTCTTTCACTTTTGTGATTGTCTTTTTTTCTTGATTTTATTTATGAAAGTATTATTTTTAGTTTATCTTCACTTTGACATTTTTCACATTCACTTTTTTCCTTTTGCAAAGGTTGTTCACTTTTTCTTAGTGTCCCCAGTGTCACTTTTAACTATTTTCCTCATGTATGGTGCACCTTTGAAATCCAATAAGCTAGCTCTCGTGCACTCTTCCACAGATGTTCATATATCATTAGAATATGCACTAGACACATTCCTACAACTTAGTGCCTTGCTGGTCATAGTCGACACATTTGACTACACGACTTCTATTCTAAGTGTCAGGTGCTACATTTCAATTGTAGCATGTGCAAATAAGTGTCTATTTGCTACCATTTCAATGTTTTATTGACCTTCATTGAGTCTGTGCATTCGCATAGATTGTAACAATAAATTCATGTGTGTGATATATGTTTTGAGTCTCATTTGGGTGTTTTCTTTCTATTACTCTCTTGGTCCCACACATGGCCATTCTAGAAGCTCTTCTTATTCCTATCTAGTGCAATCTATGAAGTTAACTTTTGATTGATGAGCAACACCTTTCTTCATGGAGTCTCATTGATCATACCTTTACCTCATGGAAAAATATTTTCTCAAGTCAACTCCTATCATTGCACAATAAAAGACTGACACGCTATTTCATAACCCTTGTTTTAACCTTCACTAACTCCCAACATATTTGTAAGGTCTTAGTCAATTTCCTTATATGGTGCATGGACCACTTCTAATTGAAAACAAGGACCTTGTCATTCCCTTACAATAAAAAAATACACAATACATAGGCTCCCCTTTTCTTCACGAAGTTAGAGCCTTCCTAACAATGTGACTTAACATTTAACAACACATCAACAAATTATGTAGTCACTCATTAATTTGAGCCTCCCTCTACAAATTGCATGGTTATAGTGGTGTTGTAGTGGCTACAACTACCCTCCCAAATTTTTCCATTTCCTAGATTTTGAACCTAAACTTCTTTTCATAGGAGCTTACCTTCTAGTGTTTATCGGTATTCATGATTTGAATGATGTTTGTCTTTTGAATTGTACTTATGTTCACTTCTCTTCACTTAGAAATATTCTAAGTCATCGTCTTTCTCTTGTCTAAACGTTGACACGCAATTCCAAACTTGCCTCCGGAAACTACATATTCATGGAGCCAAAACAATAATATTGATATTCCGAATTGTGCAGGTCATGGTGGCAGATGGCAACAAAGCTACGGAAACTACATAGTCATTACAAAGCAAGCCAACACTAAGCCCAAACTACACGATCCCTAGGTGAAGCTCAAAGAATTGTACGGTGCATGAGTGAAAACTGGTTCCTAGATGTACAATCTTCATAGTGATGTGAATGGTAGTTTCCTAAGAAATAAGAAAATATAAAAAGAAAAAATGATCCCTAAAATTTAGGGATATATTTTTTAGTAATTCGAAGGAAGCACTTACTATTTTGGGCTTGTCTTATTGTATTCACTTTTCCTTGCTTTGTAGCATGCTGTCACATAAACCTAATTTATAAAATTATAATCGACAACCCTGAGCTCATTCTCACATCGGTCTTGAAGCTCTAGCTTTCTGAGAGATCAAAAGAAGCCGATATACAATTTTCATCTCTTTTTTAGGTAGGTTTGCATTTTATCGCCTTCATTCTCTTTTTATCACTTTTTAGTTTTGGCTTATATGATTTTTTTCTTATTTCTTTGCTGAATATTTAATTTTAACTTAATTTAGCCTATAGAAGTGTTGTTTCACGTTATCGTTTTTTTCTTTACAAGTTTCACATCGGTTTCTTCATTTTTTCCATAATGAGAGGCGTCGTTGCGGTGAATCTCCTCCTTGAGCTTGTTCACTTCTCGTTTGTTCATATTTTGCACTCAATTTTTCTTTCTTTTCAATCAAAATGTCGCATACCTACTCTCAAGCCATATATCTCTCTCTTACTCATTTTACAGCACTGTGGTATGTTTTCCGCTTTCCCTTGTATAATTAACGCCATTTAATTAGCATTAGTGACTCATATATTTCACGTTGGAGCGCAAATCCTGCGATACGGGATACGACCTCAGACATCAACAACGAATGAGACTGTACGGTAACGGTCTCTTGCGGCTCACTGCCGGGGATGAACTGTCGTGCAAAGTCTACGAGCCTCAACAAACTTGGATATTGGAATTTTCGTGCATATTCATCGCGTTCGGACCCTGTTTCAGGCAACTTAATTACAATTTCAGGTGATTTCTCATTGTGCTGGACTGTCTTGGTAGTTTTCTTACACCTGTGATATTTTCTTTTTTGTTGTTGTCTTTTTGTGTCCCCGAGGTACGACATTTTGTTGAGCATATCTCCCGGTAGTATGTTCACAATGGAACCTTCGAAGTTGTCGCAGGAAACCATTAAACGGTATTGGGGAAAGCGATTGATAAATTTCCAGTTAACACTACATTTCTGCGGACACTGGGTTGTTTTTTTGTGGGGGAAAGGGATCCAAAACTTGTATTGGCCGGACCAAGAATGAGTTGACAAAAAAGGACTCTGTTCTCATCGGTCAGAGCTTTGCAAGGTTTTGTGCGATATCCAACACCCCGCATGTGTAGATATGATGTTTTGAGTTTGCCTCAGCATTGTTGTAAAAACTGTTGTTGTTGAGTAACACTAGCGGGTAAAAGTTTGCTACATTAAGCAGCTAGATTTTCAGGCACGATGTATCTTCTGTGGGCTAGTGAAGAACATAGAATACATATTATTCCACTCACTGTACATAACTATTATGTGTCACTTAAGATCTCTGGGTAGAGGATCTGATGACGTTTCGACATACACTCACCAAACCTATGAAGATGAAAAGTTAGAAAAGCCTGTCGACGTTTGGTCATACTGGCTTGCAGACATATGTCGGCAGAGCAAAAGACCTTTTTTGAGGGGGTAGGATATATTATTGAACGAGTGGTAGACAGAAAGTCCCATTCAGCCAGCGATGGGATGTGTTGGAATATCAATGAGAGTCCATGTGAACACATCCATAAAGGTTCAAGCATGCCCATACATGTATGGATACTTATAAATAAAATGTATATATGGATGGACTCGGCATGGAAATAGACATGGACGATGAAGAAAATTTTGTATGTTTATTCTAAGCTACTTTTAGATTGTAGTCATCACGAAGTCATGAAAGCTTATTAATCACTTCATCATCCCTTTACGAGCTCATATTTAAGGATGCCCATATCACGGGAAGCTATGGAGGTGATATCGAAGTTGTGTATTTGTTTTCATTACCCGCATGACACATTGATGCAGGTGGCTTCAAGCAGGACGACCTCCGCATATTTTCCGGAATGTGCCACCAAAAAAAATTTTCTCTGGGGCCATGTATGTATCTCCAAGGTTGTAAGCAAAGCTGTACGGAATGAAGAAGGAACCATGGAAAACTCTCTTCCTTTGCATGGCGTACTATATTGTGTTAAGAATATCAAAGCTTTGAGATGCCTAAGGAAAGCCATAGTCTAGTTCAAGTTCGTCGCAAAGAATTAAGTACGTAGCAGTGCGGGAATTTGAAAAGGGCCAGCACAATAAGTGTACAGCAACTTTTTAAAATTGGGATAATTAGGTGACTCAAGGAGAAATATGTAACAACTATTATAAATCCTTCTGACATCATGAAATGATCGACGCCATTGAGACTTCTCAAGTTTTTCGCAAAGGACAACAGATTACCGGAAGAAGCGACAATAGCCGAGCGATTGAGAGTGAAGATGCAAGATAAAGGAAAGAGAGGAGGGTATTTAATGATATGAAGAGGAGAAAACATGGAGAAAATGAAATAATATCCTCTCATTGAGAAATTAGCTTTGAAAATCGAAGTAAATATGGGATGGAGGGTGCTACGGCATTTGTCACCATCCCTGATAAAATCCCGCACGTTGGAGGAGGGCTTTTCACGGCAAACACCGAGCGGTGATATGACCTGAAACCACTTTCATGGAATTCCCTTGTAAGGACAAACATTCCTCTGAAAAGTTTCTCTGAAAACCTAAAAATAATCTTTCCTTGGCAGGCAAGCAGTTTGTTCATACCAATGGGAAATCCCACCATAGGCATTGCCAACTGAACTATGTCCCTATGTCTCACTGTTGAAAGCTTAATAAAGGATGTTTTAAAATAAATAAGCGAAAATTTTGATTCCAACTTAAACTCCTAAATGAGTCACTAAGGAGTTGGGTGGTTTGGCTCCCGGTCACATGTATGGAGAAGTGGTTTTCCACCTATCATGGAGAAAGCTTCATATAGATAGGAGCGATCCCATGATTATAGGGATCCCAACTCCCCTTCCTTCATCTCTAAAATCTTTCCTTCTCCCTTGCCGCCTAGGCCGAACACGAGAGAAACTGTAGCGGAACAACTTTTGAGAACAGCGAAGAGAGCTTCGTCCCATTTCGACGGGGATTTGTTGAGATGTGCTCTGTTGTCGGCCCATGAAAGGAAGATCCCGAGTGTCGAGCTGGTTGTGTCTTTCCTTTTTATTATTTTAATGATAAATGAATTTTATTATAGTTCCATTCATGTACATATTTCTTTACGTATTCGTTATATTATCTTCCAGTGTTGATGTTATGGTTACACTTTCGTTTTACGTTGTATGTTGTTGTTTCCATACATGTGTGCGGGTGTTCGACATGTCCGCGGAGATGCCGGCCAGTACGGCAGCGAAGACGAAGTGTCATCACTACTACAACGTAGCCGCTACGTAAGTTTGAGGGTAGGCAATTAGTTGTGATTTTTGTTTTGTTTAGGAACATAGTCGCTAGCGCGCCAGTTGTTGTGAAAGGCTTTGATGCGGGCTAGTAGGGATCGCCTTTGTCTGAGAGGGATTTGCCTCTCAGCGACGAATCATGGTCAACTAATTATCATGCTGTGGCTGTCTCCCGTCCTTCAGATAACCTGCTCTTGCCGAGCAGCACAGTGTGTATCCCGGCCCGAGGTCAACTTTGTTCAACTTTGGAAAACCTGTTCACCCATGCCAACCTATTCAACAGGGGCCATTTTCAGCACGCCAGCTGGTCTTTGTTCCTTCGGGACAACACACAACTAGTTATTACTGTCAGCAGTGATCTGTTCTGCCATGGCCCGAACCCACCCTGTCACCCAACTTATCAAGCTCGATGGGTCCCACTCCCCCGAGAAGCCACTGCGACCCCAGGCATCTATTACCTTCAAGTTAGTCTAAACCCGATTCACAACCCGCTCTAAGGTTAGTTTATTGCCATGACTAAGAAGCCTATTAACATGCCTACTGTAGTCAAATCCCTTTGCTCAAATAGAGGCCTACATATAATGAAGTTATTCACCTAGTTATCAACCCCCATGCCACCATTGTAAACCATTGTATCAACTTAATCATGGCTTATACTATGGTGGAATCCTCCGAGGAAAAAAACCAATGAGAAGCAGAGTTATCTTGTTCGAGGTTAGTCATTACAGTGTGATGAGGACACCGGCATGCCTTTGATATCGGTTACCTTTCCTTGCCATGTTGGAATTACGGATGTATCTAAATTGACCAATGATCTGATTCTTCATAATCCATGTTGGCCTAGTTCCAATGAAAGGTGCTACGATGAGCCATCTGGTTTGAGGGTAAGCGAGGCTGACACATGTCATGATGTGCCATTTGGCGATGTTCTTTGAAATCTTGGGTAAGACGACTCAATCCGTCTACGTCTTTTCAGTGCCACTCTTAAAAGCCTTTCTTTTCCTAAATAGTACCTTAGGAGTGCCCCATGGTATTTTCATGGTTAATGCTTTAGCTGTGGCTTTCTTGACACATTTCAGGACCTAGGTTCGTTCTTGAACGTGAGCACATCTCGACATCTGAAATAGGACAAAGCCACTCATATTTAGGATCATATTCATGAATGAACGTCATCATTGGTGATCCAGAATTCGATATTCTGATAAGATTCTAACTCAACACAGTTTCTTTACCTTTTCCAACAAGATTGCACGAGTTCATTGCTGGGGGCATGCTTCGCAACGAGGAACAAGCCATCGCTCATGCCCAGGTACCTCGATTTGGTGTACTCTCGGTCCCGACACGTTATATGATATCTTCGGCCAATGCCCATGATAGAGACCTCTAAAGCACCACCTACCCCATCGATTTGACGGTGTTATTGGTTCCATGTTCCATCTCTCGGAATTATCGTAAGTATTCAAATAGGAAGCAAAAATTCGAATTCTTCCAATAGTGCTGCTCCTCCACTCCTCAGTTACGTAAGGCACAACGAAGTTAATGACGATCGAGCCAATCACAACGGATAAGACTTCTAAAGGGAAGAAGAAGGAGAAATGCAACTCCAAATACGATGCCCGAAACGAGAATCCTCTCGACCACGTGCGATGATGGTGTAACGGCGCCAGTACCCTTGCCTAATTTGTTGATCGAGACCACTACAACAAGGTTGTACGACGATCCGAGGTTGGTCAACTTCTTAAAGGCTCTAAGGGAACTTCGGTAGTTCTTCAAGGAACCTTTTCCATCTCGGCAAACCTAGATGGTCGGCTTGGCTATACATACGGGCCGTTCAGGTCTGAGATTTTCATGGTGAATGGTGTTGCACACAATTTAGGTGCCACTGCGTTCGAAGGATTGTATAAATCATGCCGAGCGATTGGGAAGGTAATTGATGGCCCACCTCCCCCACCTACCTGCGGAACTTAATAAATTGAGAAGCCCATGTTGAACACGTGCTCACGGCCACCTTCCAAAGGTGTTCTTCGCTATTCCTATAATCCAACGCCCGCCTTGCTCGGCATTACGACATTGTTCGGGGGGGTTGCTTTGGGCGCCTTCCTGATGTCTTGCGTGGGTACTTCAAAGTTTCCCATCACAACGGCTATGCTGCAATCGGTCGGGAATTGATCTTGCCGATTCTAGTCTTCTCACCTTTGACCTGAAAATTTTGTCCCCCGAATTCCACATCAAATACTTGCCTTGTTATACAATTAAGTATCATGACCTCAAAATTCTCGAGCCCGGGTGTCAGACGAGTGCCTCTACTTGCGTATATCATCTGCTTCTTTGAACCATTGTCTCAGCCCTCACTTCATCTCCCAATTCCCTTGGGGCATTCGATGGTAGGGAATCAAAACCCTTGGGTGTTCTGTAGGTTACCGATCACGTTCGAGTAAGACAATCAACGTTGAAGTATAAGTGGTTGATGCCAAACTCCAACTACAATCACTAACGGGTACATGGACCCCACGCCATCTTCGCCATTCCATCCACCCTCTTTTAAAACATAAAATTTCCTCATGAGGGCAAGATTATTTTGTAGGTGCGGTTTCTTTCTTACTGCCTCATCCTCGCGGGAGCAACGTGTGTACGTGGATCAAATTCCTAATCCCCCCGACGGTGTAGGACCTGGTCTTTTCAAGGACCCGTTCTCATGGTGTTTTCATGCTGCAGGCTGCCGTTCAATTTAACATGATCTATGAGTTGGATGACAGCTGGATCGTCCCCTTCTCTCGAGTGAGGTGACCTGTTCAGAACACGGTCTTCGGTCGCAATTAATTGTTGTGAAGATCGTTGCGCATCGAATCCTCCTCTGCTGAAAAATGTCGCTGAGCAAAAACTCCTGAATGTTTTTCTCAATCCCCTTGCTCGGTGATGCGATTCACACAGTCCTTTGAGGAGAGAAATATTTTCTTCCAACGAAGATATCATTGAGGCTATTTCTCTCCAAAGATCTCTTGGTGAAGCGATAGACATCATCGTTCCTTTTTCATCTTTGGCTTTAGGAAATGTCTAATTGTCTTGAGTGCTTTGCATCTAAGGTTCCCCTCTCCACCTCTCCAAATACCAATATTGACTCATGGGGTTCTTCAGTACGGAAGTAACATCACCCAAACAATGCCTATTGACATCTCAATTAAACCAAGGGTTATCGAGAACATTCACATGGGGTTACTTGTTCCCCGAAGAGTTTCAATGTACACTGGCCTTTTCTCGAATTTTGAAGATGTTTTCACATGGTCTTATGAAGAAATGCAGGATAGATCCCAATATAGTCGTGTAAATTCCACCTATACGAGTCTGCAGAAGCCATGCATCGTGCGTATGAAAGTGTCTCATTGCTACGATAAAAGCGAAGTTGAAGGGAAACTTCTTAACGCATGCTTCCATATGTCAATCCCCCTCACAGAATGAGTTTCCAATATTGTCTGTAGATAAGAGCGAAACTTGGGTCGGTACGTAACGACTATAGAGACATCAATGCAACGTCTAGGGACAACTGTCTCACCCCCTTTATAGATCGGATCATCGGTGATTTAATGACAGGGTGAGATCTGTTCCCTTATGGATGGCTTCTCGGGTTTATAATCAGAATTAATATTTTACCCTATGATCAACATAAGACCACCTTCATCTGTCCATAGGCACATTTTCCTATAAGAAGCTCCCGTAGAAACGAAAAATGCTAGAGAGCCACCTTCCGGCTGAAATTTCCTGCTGCCTTTCATGACATACATCATTGTTTAGCCATATTTGGATGACTTGTAGGCTCATTTCGACTCGGCACGGTACATCACGAACATCTCCATAACGAATTTTTCTCCCATTGAACGTTACAACATTGGCTTAATCCTCCCAAGTGCATCTTCTCTTGTTGACTCTAGTTGTCTTTTGGGATTTATTGTCTCTAAATACGGAATTCACCTTGAACCCCTCCCGGTCGAGGCTATTGTTAATCTCTCCCCATCCTCATCCTCATTGCGTAAATTCGAGGTCTTCGGAAAGTGAATTTCTTGTGTCACTTGCTCCAAAACTGTACGAAGTGGCCAAGGGCTCTTAACGACTTCTAAAACAGGTTGTTCCCTTCATTGAGATGGCGTTCTCAACAATCCTTCAATAAACTTGAACGTTGCTCGTCGGCGCCTGGGTGTCATCCTCCCAACCTCATCCGACTTTACCCTCTATTTGGCTGCCACATTCAACACAGTTGCCATGGTTCTAGTATGGGATGACGATGATGGAAATAGACTTGTGGTTTACTATATGTCTACGAATCTCATACGGCACTAAAACACGTTATTCCTACGAAAAGAGATTCAGCTTGCCCCGCGGAACCAAGCACAAATGAGCGGTTTCGCCATTACGTCTGTTCAACGTAGTAGCAAGCAGTTCCATTGCACCCAACCCATGACTTACATCTTCTGTGCTCTAAAGGTGTTTGAGGGCTGAAAGTATAAATAGGATGTGATCCTTCGAAATTTGATTTGGGTTCTCGTGAGTACGACGAAGTCCTTTGAATTTTAATCGGTCTCATACTGCTCCCCTCCCCAACGGCTACCCATTTTCATCTCAATCGCGATGATCATATCCGGGATGAAACTCTCTTTCTAGTGCTTGCTCACGATCCATGGTACGGTGACATCATCGTGTACCTTCGGTTGTTGACTGTTACATTGTGAGTTGACGAATGATGCCGACGTGGTATTCGACATCAATTGAAACCATATCACATTGTCGGAGATACCTTGTATATCGTGTTGCGTCGATTACATGCTGTGATCTTTGACCTTGGAAGAGGATGAGAAAGTCCTAAATAGTTGTCACGGTGGCACTATGGTGGTCATGTACGATTATGCTACCGCCCGGAAAGGTCTGCGTCTTGGTTACTTATTTGTCTATATTTAAACATTGTATTGTTGTAGTAAGTGTCATGCATGCCGGATCTTGCTTGGCAGATGCATGCTTCACCCTCCCTTTACATCATGTCATTAACATAGGCCCTTTCACCAAATGGAGCATTGATTTTATGACATGTAACCACCTCACTCGGCCAAGAGCATGCTTGTATCATCGTTGCGTAGATTACTTCACCGAGTGGGTCCTTGTGATGCCTACCGGTAGCTTGGAAATGGTAAGATAGCCGCTACAATTCATTTTCAACACATGTGATCATACGTTTGATGTCCCTCGACCATTTCACCGATCATGGCACTCATTTTCGGGACTACGCCAGTGGCGAGGTGACATCGAAGAGTTGGGCTTCGTCATGAAAACTCCAACGCGATACCTGGGCAGTGGCCGGAGTTGAGGGCCGTGGTCGCATCGTGATGGCTTCCAATGAAAAATTGGTATTCACAAATCACTTCGAGCATCTCTAATTGTTCTCGGATCTGTGAGCACACGAACGTACGATGAGCGGCCGGATTCACACCTTTCGATTGGTGTGGTGCAGAAACAACTCTTCAGGTTGAATGTGAATCTGCCCCAACAGGTGCATTTTTGTGGAATTGTTCTGACACTTCCGGAGGAATAATGTCTTCTGTATGGAAATCTTTGGATGAAACCCCATTGCTTGGATGCTTTGGTTGTCGAGGCACGGAAAAAGCGGGTTAAAAGCTCATTTATTTTATAGAAGGGGACCTCGTCATGTGATCAAAGCACATGATAAGCTTCGATCGAAAATTCCAACCCATGTGGCATGGGCCCTATGTCATTGGTGTGTGACCGAAAACAGGGCCTATGAGGGTGGTTGATTATAGAAGGTCTTCTCTTGGCGCAACCCAGTGGTTTTGTGAAGAAATATAAACTTGAATTATTCTTATGTGGTGTGTAAATAAGTGAGTGATTTCATTTTTGTGCATGTGTGGTGTGATGTGCTTTGTAAACGTCTTTTTCTCACGGTTGGGTCTTTTTGGGTGTCAGAATGTATGTTACTCCTTTTTTCGGTTTTCATAGTGGTGCCTCCTTGTTGAGGAATACACAACTCATGGGCTTTGGGTAATCTACAATCCTATTTTGGTGGTTAGTTAATTTTACAAGGTGTTCCTTTGAGACCTTCTACAAACAATGTCGCAGAATATATTCATTTTGGAAACTATTGAACTGAGCATTAACATAAATGTTCATGCATTGCTTGTATGCTGCATCCTGAACTCACATTTGGTGTTCTCGATTCAATAGATGTTCATTTAATTGAGAACCCATCCATTTAATTTGTATCTAAGTATTTGTTTAAGAAAATTTTGATTGTACATCAACATATACCTAGATGAATGAATAAAAATTATGGAATCAATGGTAACATGGTATTAGATAAAAATTTACGCAACTTGTAAAAAAAAAACATCATCATATGTATGAAAAATATCCCTTTAAATATATATACATATATACGTCGAATGTTTGCGATTTCGTGTGCATGCAAAAATCCAAAAATATACATGTCTATTCAATAATATCCGAAGAACGATATATATAAAGTATCATATGAAAATCTAGGCAACTAATCGACATGGTGCTCATGGTGGCATGTTACGCACATATAATACGCCTAGGTAAACAAAAGAGCGACCCCTAGGCACCCCACGGTGTGCCTGCGATAATACATTGGGACATCTTCTGAGCGAGCATAATCGGAAATTCCACGAGGGCGATTCCCTCTAAGTTACCAGGCCGACTCATTCCCCTGTCGGCCCCTCACCTTGGGGTACGCAAAACGAGAGGGGTCCTCTGGTACGATCAACATGGGTGCGACTCTGCGGGCCAACAGCAGAATACATGAGATCAATTGACCAAGAACATGCATGTATACCAAAAAAATCATAATTCATAAAAGTCAAAAAGGTCTGCAGGCTCCCTCATCCGGGTCCTCTCCTTGAGAGTGGAAGGTGGGGTCCCCTATGAAATCGATGCCGACATGGACGGGTCTACAATGATCAAAAGCTGCCAGCGAAGCCATCCAGAAGAACTGCGGCCGCCGCGGCGTGCAACTGGCCCCTCCTGCTTTGAACGTCGATGCGCGGTGGAGCCACATCGTGGCTCTCTCCAAAAAGGTGGATACGCGACTGTTTCCCCACTGACCTTGGAAGATAGGTAGTCATTCGGGGATGAACGATTCCCAAGATTGATCGCACCAAAAACTGCTTCGGTTTGGTCTTTTACATTTTGTCCAATTTTCATTTGATATTCATGGTTAATTTAACACAATCAAATATTCTTCAGGTTCATAACCTTTGATGGAAACATTTTTGGTGGCCTTGTATTGGTGTGGCGGCCCGTGGCCCGCATAATGGTATGGAGCACATGTGGTGAATGCCAGTCAGAATAGTGTGAATATCAACTTTACCCTCTTCCTAATCCCTATTTTTCCCTAAAACACACTCTTGTAACCATTGACATACTGCAGGAGAAATTGCAAACACACATCTTGGTGGGCTGGACACTCTGGGGATAATCCAATGATGAGTAAACATCGGACACTTCGATTTGTGCTTGGTCTCGGGCCTAAACTTCTCCTCATTCTCATCCCAGATGCGATCAAGTATTATAGCAATTCAGGTTGTGCCCTAAGACATGGTGTGTGTTCTTTCAGCGCAGTACGGAATCATTCATGTTATCGTTCCCCATGCCATTTCCCCTTCAACATGCTCCGCCTGTAGGTAAGTCACCATTGTGGATTTGGCACTGTAAAAATATTCATAACCACATCATAATATCCTACAGGTGTTAGTCAATTTATTGGTTTAATTTTATTAATTAGTGATGGGGTTCGCCGCCCGGTTGAGCGCGACCCCTTTTAAAAAAGAACAAGTTGGTAACGAATTAAGCCTCATGTCGCTATTGAGCCCTAAGTTGAAATCTCTCCCTCGGGGATCAAAATCATGATGAATACTATGAAATATGGATTCATGCATAGCTAATAGGCATCTCTTACTTGGAAAAGATGGGTTTGGTGATGCATTGGATCGTCCACAATTGTCTGCACGGTTTTACGAGAAAAAACTCACTATTTCTCCACAAGAAGGTAAAGGTAAATATGTTTTCCTATTTTGGTCATGTTAACATAAAATAAAATTGGCTTTTAGGCTTGCCCTTTCTATAATATTTTATCATATTTTGTCGAAAAATAGGGTTTTATGCTTGTTTTTTTTTGTAGACGACAGTTTCACTGTGGGCGGGACGACGATACGGTTGTTTTATAACGTTTTTCTGGAACCTAGGGTAAAAAACGCGGTCACTACGGGTCATCTTTCGGCTCTTGTAATTTCTAAAAATGAAAATATTCCAAGATGCTTTTCGTTTTGATCTCATTAAATTTTAGGCAGTACATCTGTCAACATCTGTTACCCTTTTGGGCGGATAGTTACTAAGAAAAAATACCCCTAGCTATCGCGACTGAGAGTTTTCTCGGAACATAATTTCTGCCGGATACGAGGAACTATCACAAAAGGGGCCTGACTGATTTAATTTTCCATTTCATTCACTGAACTCTCCTAAACTTGCCAGAAAAGGCATGGTCTTCTTTATCGGGGCCTAGGTAAGACCTAATATGCGCCCGGACTCTGTCATCGTAGCGACACTCAAGGTTCCTCCTTCCTGGGCCACCGTTAAGTACTAAGTTGGATTTTTAAGAAGGATCACAAACTTATATTATGAGCATATCACTATACATTAAACTTATTTCAAAAAATAATTTGGGTGTAAAATGGTGGGGGAAGAGGGGGGGGGGGAAAACGATGTCATACGTTGTGTAGGCAATGTGTGCTCTTGAACATGTGCCCATTTTGCATTCATGTCGAGTTAGAGACATCTCATCTCATTTTCTTCTTGCCTCTGTACGTTAGGTAATCTTTTGACACTCATGTCATCTTTGCCCGTCATGCTGACCTTGGATGTATACAGTGTAAAATACGCCAAATCCGGTGTTGTGCCGCCAATATGTTCAAGAGAAGTTGGCTTTCTGGGTTCAACCTCCCCTCTATGACTTCTCATGATCTTTGATTCACCAAACAGCCCCATGTTCCTCGCCTCATGTTGATGATGTGGGCGCTCTCTGTTTGTAGGTAGGGTCACTTCCTGTCGACTTCGACCCCATTATCCCAAGAAAATGATCTAGAGACTCCCTTGGGGGCCGCCCAGCATGGGCACCCGCATGCTATAATGGCGAGTTCTTCTCATTCGATACAGGATTTTCACATCATTGGACTTAGCAGACAATTCTATGGGTGTTCTACGTTAGCTCACTATTCACATTACGGATTGTAACTATAGTACCTTGGGGACCATGTATTATTGGTAGGCCCACACTCTCCACGTCACAATGCTTAAACTTTCATTATTGGGCGGGTAATTAGACGATGTTCTTGCATGTTCGACTTGAAGCTCACTTATTCACATGTGGACATATGTCGAGTCAAGATAGACGCAGAACACAGATTTTTCGGTGGAATCAGAATCCCAGATTCTTTGTGTATTATCATGATTAATTCACCAGAATCATTTGATTGGATGAATCTTGTCCTCTAGGTCTCTTGTTTATGTCCTTGGATGGCTGTGTCCATACCTTGGATCTGGTTATTATGCCTCTATTATGGGTGTTTTCTAACACATATCATGTATCGGAAGATATCGGTTGTGTTGTATGCGGGTCTTCCAACGGTAGTGTTTTAGTTAGGCACGTTCTCATCGCGTTTCACCCCTCCCCTCTCTCTAAGATACTCATGTGCAAGGGGCATCATTACCCAACATTTTTCCGCAATCTGTACAATCACCCATCCCACGTTGAGAGGTTTTCCTATGACACTGTGATGGTAATGTGACACCGAAACACTTTCATGGCATTCCTTGCATGAACATCATCATTCCTGCGAAGAAATTTTCCTACGAAAAACCTGAAAACAAATATTTTTGTGGCGCGACTGACGATTAGAATTCTCCTTTAATGAGGAAATTTATATAGAACATAGCGCACTCTTTGTCTGTGTTATCACTTGTGCCAAGCTTAATAAGGGATTTTAAAAAAAAATAAATGGCGGAAGTTTGATTTCCAAAAAACTCTTGAAACAGAATCACTAAAGGTTGGGTGGTTTGGCACTCACGAGGATCTCCATGTATGGGAAGTGGTTTTCCACCACTATCATGGAAGCTTCCTTAGAGATAGGGCCAATCCCACATGATTATAGGATCCCAACTCCCCTTCCTCCATCTATAAAATCTTCCCCACTTATCACTCCATACCGGCTAATAGCTTGCAAGAAGAGCCTGTTGGAACAAATTTTGAGAATGACGGAAGAAGAGAGCTTCATCGTTTCTGACGAAACATTGAGATGTGCTCCGTTTCGACCCCGCCGAAGAGATCAAGCATCATAGCTTTGGGTTGTATGTTTCACTTTGTTGCTGTTAAGTAAGCGACTTTGATTGTAGTTCCATTCATGTGTCTGTTCTTTATGCAATGAATTATATCCTCTACGGTGATGTGTAGTTGCACACTTTAGATTTTATGTTGTATGTCATTGTTTCCTTGCATGTGTGCGGTGTTCGGACGTGTTCGCTTGGAGAATCGTGATGCGCGAGCGAGGATGGGAGGTGTCATCAACTTTCTGTTATGGCGAGATTTGAAGTGAGCAATTCGTTATGATTTTTGTCATTTTGTAACTAGGAACTGCGTTATTGCGTGGTTGATTTTGTGGACCGATGGGCTGTGACAAGATGTCTGTCTGGGGGGGATTTACCTCTCAACAAGAGAGCAAAAAATATTAGAGTGAAAGAGAAGGAAATAATATGGAAAGTAGTGCGGTGAAAATAGAGAAAGAATACGGAGGTTGAAGGAAGAACGAGAGCTTATAAAAGACAATAAGATGAGATACAAAAGAAGGAAGAAGGAATAAAGGAAAGGTTCCACAATGGAAGGCATTTTATATAAGGTTGAAGAGAAGATATGATCGGTGGTAGCGAGGAAAGAAGTGAGCAAACGGATGCAAGAACAGGATTTACTAAAGAGCTTGAATAGTTCGTTAGAGGAAATCACGGAAAGGAAGTGGGACCAGAGCACACAATGTAGAGACGTGAGCCTTCGCACAACCCACACCTAGTGCCACTTTTAGGGTCTTACATTTAGCCATGGAAAATCCCTCGGTGGGAAGAGAGGTAGTTCCCCTTGATGATGATCATGATGGATGTGTGTATGGTTGTCAATTGATGAATTGTAGAAGAATATTGCACAAGAAAAATAAAAATATTGACAAGGTACAAACGAAGACACCAAGGTCAAGATGTCCGAATTTAAGGTTACTAAGCCCAACATCATGGTGTTTCATGTGACAGGTTTCGAGTTGTCTCTACCTATTTTATGTTATATGGTGTGAGTGATAATTGTGTCATGTTAGTAATTATTGTAGAAGTGAAAATTCCATGTGTCCATAGTGGAATGTGAAAGAGAGTCATGTACGAGGGGTAGCAAGGGAGTCTAAGGTCACCCCCTTTGTTTATAAATACATCCTCCTGCTTTCTTAAAGGGCTTTTGGGAGCCAAGATTTTTGGATAGAGATTGAGCTTAGAAAGGACTTAGAGGGTTTTTGTTGGCAACACTATTTTCTGTGGTGTAGATGAAGGTATGTGGGAGGAGACGGTGTTTTTGACTTCTCATTCCACTATTGGGGCAGGTAGTTCATCATGTTTTATGTATGAATGGAACTTTCACTTATAATAAAATAAGATTTGACATGTCTTCGTGCATATATAGTTTAACTACACATATTCTTATGAACTATTTCATTTTGATTTGTACGAATGTTGAATGCTTGATCATGTCTTAGCACCACCTTTAACCTGCGGAATATTTTCTTTGTTATGTTTTATGTAGTGTCTTTCATATCATGTTTCTATCAAGTTGCATACTATTGCCAAACTTTAAGTCTTGCCCTTTTCATTCATGTGTGGAGCACTCTCATGCATTACCATGACTTTCTGAGGTCATGCACTTGCTTTAACCAAATTTACCATGCACCACTCTATGTGTTTTGCAACCAAAGACATGTTCAATAACCCATTGTTGGTGTTGAAAAAGGTGTAACTAGGTGGGTCTTCATAAAACTATGTAATTGTTAAAGAACAGAAGACATAGTCTCATGCTACATATATGCCATTGTGGTTTCATGAAAGAGGTACCACTCATGGAATAAAGAAGACATATAATATGTGATTTTCAATATGAAGCAGTGATGATGAGTGTACATACATAGAAATAGTGATGATGCATATATATGCTGTAGAAGACCTTGTCTTGGCTCATGAAGGCAAAGATAATGGAAATACTCCTTGAAAAATTTGGCTTGAAGATGATAGTAAATAACACCTAAAAAGGTTGGCCCAAATAATTACAATTGTTCATGACGAATGGCTAATTTCTGAGGTCTGAGAAACAACTATATATACCCTATATTTTATACATGAAAAATACAATTAGAACAAAGTTTCTCTGTGAAAAGTGTGAGCTTCCAAGACAAAAAAGTGTGAGGAAGTTAGGGTTGTGTTCAACCAAATTAAAGTGATGTTTCAAATAGTATTTAAGGTATTGTGTTAAGGTGTTTAGGTTGTTATGTTAGTGTGGTTAGAAATAAATAGTACGATTCCAATTACAGAAAAGACATTCTTTCTAGGCATATAAGGGTAAAATATTTTGGACTATTTTGAAGTGTGAAAGAAGTCTGGATTAGCTCTAAAATTGAAGGCAAATAGGCCTACTTGAATTACGGATATGTCTAAGTGAGTATACGATAAAGTAAGATCGTGGCAAGGTGTTGTACGATGAAGAAGAGAAGCATATCTCAAGTAAAGAAACCTCAATGTTATGTGAAGTAAAGGGTTGGGTGACCTAGTCCAATATACGAATAGAAAAAACTTGTGGGAAATCACTTCCATAGAACAACGTAAGAGTGTGTACGAAGCGATGTGAAATCAAGGAAGATAAACTTAGAGGCTTGTGTTCTCTGGTGTTGATTCGAGATAGTGCGAGTTGGTGAAAAAAAAGAAGAATCGGTGTTGAAGGTCGACAAGAACGTTGACAAGGTCTTGGAAGCATACATAGGTCAAGAGTCTAGAGAGTCTTGGTCATGTTAGTTGTCATAGGGAAAGTTCTATAAGAAGGTAATTTATCATGGGTTTTCCTCTCCGAAGAGGAGAGGGTTTTGCCACACAACTCAGAAAGCCTAATTTTTTGTTTCATGTGCTTTGGTAATTGACTTGATGAAAGACTAAATAAGCTAAGAAGAAAAGACATAAGTAAATCAAATAATCTCAAAGTAATTATCGAAGTAAGAGAGAATTTGAATTAATATCCGGCCCTCTAAATTCTCAATAGTTGGTATTCCTACTCCAAACGGTGTGAGTCTAGTTGAGACTTCATATTAAAGTCTCTTGAATGTTGGCGGGTCTAGTGCCATCGACATTTGGTTCTGAAGAAGTCAGGATATTGAAGATGAGCCCTTGAAGTTTTTTTTTAATTGCTCACTCATTTTATGACTTCTTCCAAAATCATACTCTGATATGTTTTTTTATAAAGATATAAGGTAAAGTGTCGATGAATATCCATTGATAAATTGTAACATAATAAATTTTATGGCGAAATTTAAGCAATGTGCTTGTGAGCATACCAATCGTTTTCTTCAATTTTCACAGACACAACATCCCCCTTTAAGGATGTTGGTTGTTGAATTGTTCATTCTCATATTCTAAGTTAAGAAATGGTGTCACATTGACCAATGCATCCATTCACTATTTTGAACATTTTTTCACATAGAATTATTCTATGATTTTTAACTAATATGTAGTCTATGAAACTTTAATAACGAAAAAATTTTAGTGTTAACGAAAATATCTTGATGAATAATTGCATCATTTTCACAATCGTTTTTAACATCTTTGTTTTAATTCCGAGAAAATGAATTAGGTTGGGACATCTTGACCAAAAACATTTATACATATTATTCACATTTCGTTAACCCCCTCGGGACTTAGAATTTTTCAAGTCATAAAACTCTGCTTCGAGGCTAGAGATTCAAATAGTACGATGGATAGGGAATTGTTTGTTCGATAACCCTCCACCCATTTCTCATCAAACAACTCTGATTTCACGAGTTGAGGTTGGAAGAATTAGAATCGTACGGCGAATTAGTCGCATATCTTCTTGCCTTAGCATGCTCAAAAATAGTTTTGGACTACAAGCCTAACGAGTGTGATGAAATTTTCTCTTACGTCCTCCATCCTTTGGTCCTTTTGATCACCTCTAAATTAGGGATTTGTGTGTTCTCGATTCCAAATATCTCCTTTTATGTTCATGAGGATAGGTGTCAATGGATTTTTTGTTGAAAACCAACTTTTAATGTCATTTTTATGATGAGTATGTGTGGGAGTCAAAGTCGAACAATAATACGCGATGAAGGATGAATCTTTTCATACCGCAACTCTGCAGATTATCACAACCATTTCCCACAATTTTGGAATCATGTTTTGAATCATGCTGAGGATTAATTTCTGATACTATCAATACTTCCAATCATTCACAAAATTCATGGAATGCTAGTTTTTCATATAAATGTGGAGAGGATGAATTTCCTATCATGTTTCTTCCCAACTCCTCATCATGCCTTTACCGAAACATGGAGGTAAAATTTCTCTCTTCATCTTCCCCTCTATACAATTCATCGAGATCATGAGGTTATCCATTGGTAATATTTAATTTTCTGATCATGGTTGTCATGACCTATTCATCGATTCAACCCTTGGTCAAATCCACACGATTTTTCCGTTGTCAATTTTCCAAACCTATCTTTAATGATCTATCTTTAACGAGTTGGAATTTCCTCATTTTTTTCGAGAAACTTGACCCAAGTTGATGGTTATGTCAGAAGTTCTCGTAGACTTGGGGTAGGTTCCATGTCTGATCGAATAATTGTAGATACGCGGAAGCTCCTCATCACTCCCTACGCACATATTACAAAACCCTTATGTTTTACAATTTCGCATCCTCCATCTATTTTCACGATCCTATCACTCAATCATTGGGTGTACTCATCGATCATTGTGATGAGAAATGAAAATTTATTCTTTCTTTATATTTTTCTCTACTGTTTCGGTTTGAAAAGTTTTTAATGTATGTCGATCTTTGGCTAGCAATGTATAGGAATGACATGACATAACCATAGAAATTTCTTCATTATTCTTTTCATTCTTGCTGCCATTATTTCAAACTTCAATTTTTTTGGTCTATATTGTTTTATCTTTCCTATTTCATGATTTATGTAGATATATTTATTGACATGTATTCCCTCACCTAATGAAATAGCAATATGCTAGTTGTTTTACCATTGGAAGTATCACTTCATGTATGTCTAGCCTACGTTTTTCTTAGGTTAGGAGTAGGAGTAGTGTTTATTTTCGTTTTTATTTTCTTGGATTTTATTTCGCTCATTTTTTCATTTTTTTATTTCTTCCCTTTGTTTTTTTTAGTTTTAGGTTATTTTTCACATGATACTATGTTTGGCTTCTAAAGAAATCATGGTGAAATCCCAGAGGAGATTATTCTTCTATCAACTCTTGGTTTTTGTATTTATTCCCTCTCTTTTACGAATCTTTTCTTTTTCTTTCGGTTGATGTCAAAAAAGTAAAATAATTTCATTGTCTGGGAATATTTATGGTGAAATCATGATGTTGGGTTTTAATTAGTTCTGCCTACTCTTATCGGTTTTTATATCTTCGTATCCTTGTCCTCTGGTCTATTAGGTTAAAAAGGGAAAAAACTCTAAAATGTATGTTGGGAGTAGATAAAAAACCTTGTACGAGATAGAAAACCTCTTCTACTCTCAATAAGTTGGGATCCTCTTCTTCCCCATGAAATAGTAAATTGCATGTAGTTCTTTGAAAAATTAAAAAATTAAAAAATGAAAATGAAATAAAGGGCGAAAAAGCGAGCTGCACCAGCACGGAGAGGGGGGGTGAATCAAGCAACTACGCTGGGGTACGTTAGGATCATTGGCAATGTAGCATGCTTTTGTTCACAGTGACTCTGTCGGGGGTCTTTGTCTGAGCATGTTGGTAGCGAGCTTGACTTTTGATTAAAATAAAGACACGAGCATTTTTCTTTTACTTGTGCACTTATATAATCCTAAAATCGAACCAAAAAAAATATGTGTGACTTGGCTTGAATTTATTGTTATGCTTTGATGAAAAGAGAGGATGGAAAGGGGCTGTCTTTAAGTACGAATAAGTGAGGAAGTTGTGATAATCAATGAATTGAAAAATTCTTTTGTAAGGTTGAGACCGGTTTCTGTGAGACAATATTCATTTCAAAGTTCAGGAGTTCTAGCGGTGTGTACCAATTTTTGTAGCGGCTACAACCACCCTCCAAAATTTTACCATTTCCTAGGTGGAGCTAACGACACTGTAGGAAACTCACCTTTTGCTTCCTTCGTGTATTCAAGATTTGACATGTTTTTATCTTTTATTCATGCTTGTGTTCACTTTCTCTTCGCTTGAAAATATTTTCTAAGTCCTGGCTATTATCCTATCTAAGCCTTTTGCGTGATTCTTGACGCCTCCGAAGCGCAATTCATGGAGATGAACTTCGCCTTTATGTTCACAATTGTGAATTGATGACTAGTAGTCGACCTTAAGCACGACAACTATGTGGTGATGATAGACAGCAACACTTAGCCCAAAAGCCTTACCAATCCCTCATACAGGCTCAAACATGGTACTGTACATTGCTTCGAGCTTCCATTTATCCGGTGTGAGTACTTGCTGGTGATGTGCATGGAGAAGCTTTTTCCTGAAAAAAGGAGAAAAGCTAAAAGAAAAAAATCGTAAAATTTAGGGACCTATTTTAGTAGTTTTGAAAGAAGCACACTTACTATTTTTTGGGTATCGCCATGTGTTTATTTTCCCTTGATTTATAGCATGCACATTGTTAGCACTAAAAATTTTAATGGTTTAATCGCCATTGTGTCACTATTTTAAAATTTCTTTTATTGCTTCATAGTCCATGTCCAAAGTTTGAAGTAATTTCCTTCTTGTTTAAAGTCCCAACATCAAGGTATTTTTTTAAGTGAAGGGGTGTCATAGTGTTTTAGAGTCCTAAAATCGATTCAAAATCTCTATTTTAGTGACTTATTTTAGTGTTGAAGGATTAGTTGTTGTTTGGTAATAAAGTTGCGGTCCTTATGGTCTAGAATAATAGCTACCTTTGTTGCAAATTCATTATCCAAAATAGTAATGCGGTCAAGGCATCTATTTCTCGAGAAACCCCGAAATTCATATATTTCACACGATTGAAAATCCACATTCTTCGCACGAGAATTTGGTTATCTCGATAAAGAGGTGTGAAGTGAGCTTGTGTAATCGATTTTCAAAGTAGGAAAATTAAGGCTCATGGACGATGTTAGAACGATTGTTAAGAAGAAAAGTGCTGAAGAAAACATGTGGACCAACGAAGGGAGATACGAAGAGAAACACAAAATGTTTCGAGAATCTGCAACGGTGAACTAAGAAATGAGCGACGGAGAAGAAACACATGCCGGGATGTGCGAATGGCCATGACCACTTTCGCAGATCCGAAAGCGGAAGAGACCCGACGGTTGAGATGATATCTCGTCCATGGGTTTTTAAACTTTACCGTTGTGCAATCGCGCGTGGTATGTTAATTTATTTTTGATGCGATGGACGAAGAGAACATGTTGGTGTGGCGCAACAACTCATATCTCACATTGCATAGTTTATGGTTCGATTGTTGGGTATGAAGTTAAACATGAGCGATCGATTTGTGATAAAAATGAAAATTCTGCGATGTTCAATTGCTTTTGATTGGTCGCCAAGATTGTGGGCCAAGAACCAAAATTTTGTATGTAATGCATGTTAAAGAAAGTGTAGTTTCATGCGCATTAAGATTGATACAAGGAAGAAATCATGGCACGAGCAATCGACACCTAATGATAGATGATGTGAAGCTTAATTACAGGATGACTACAGTGCCAATATTTGAATCACTTCAAAGACATGTCATTATACTTTGTCATAATTTCAAGTGCGAAATTAGAGAAGAAATACGTTAAAATCACTAAACTGGAGCCTCTTGTGTGTGATACGAGTAAACAAAAATAATCTTCAATAGTAGTCGTAGGCTGGCTTCGGCAGTCTTAGGTTTCATGGACAACATTGCAACTAGGGTTCAACAATTGTACTCATGAGAAGTTTAGTTTCCAGAAAAATGGGGAAAGTAGGAAAGGTAAATAGGTGAGAGTGTGCTAACACAATATTTGTGGATGTAAGGGAAAAATCACAATTCAAATGTAGGGTTGGTATAAATTCCTCCAAAATTTTTATGGGGAGGACATGGCATTGGCTCAAGCTTTCGGCAGGTCTTTCGATGGTAAGGTTAGGTAGAAAAAAAATTCAAAATTTTGAGGATATCATAACTGTTGCAACTTGGTCTGTTGGTAGATATTTTAAAAGAAAAGGCGCTACGAAGAATTAAGTTCTTACCTTACGCCCGAATATGCTCATATGAAATGGAATTAAACTTCTCATATTTCTTGTTTTAAAACCGAGCAACAACATGTTGTGCAATTCATAAATACATCACATGTGAAGGAAGTTTTCTTCTGTTCATGGGTATACGTTGAGATTCACAGCTACATCTTGGAGAAAAACCTTTGGAGCTGCCTGTTTCACTATGTAAATCCTAACATAATCATCCTCAAGCTTAAAAAATTCCAAAATACCCTTGCATAATTTGTATCACAGAGGAGGGATGATTCAATTTTAGTTGTCTGTCATCTCATAAAGAAAAGGTACTTGGGGTAGGTTTTTAAGAGAGGAAGAAGGTTTGGGTATTAATTCAAGAAAGAAATGAGAGGTTAAAGAAAAGGCATCCATGGAGAAAAACTAGTGTTGCTTTTATTTCACATAGTTCTTGTCTTCTCTAAGAATCTATATTAAATAATAAAGAAAAATTGCCTCCTCTTCATGAAGGCTTGACCTAAGAAAGAAAATTTTCATGGTAGAAGAGACAATGAAGTCAAGCATGGTACTGAAAACTTCAAAGCCAAATTCCTAATTCATTTCATCAAAGTGCAACCAAACGTTGGCACATCTCTCACTGATCCACCCTCTCACAAGTTTTTTTCTTTCTCTCCAAGAAAAGGAAAACGGAAAATAAACAAGGCTACCATGAAAAAGAGCCTGCCTTAGCTAAATTAGTATCCTCCATTTGTTCTTCTCGAGAAGAGGAAGAAAAATGAGATACATTATTATTCCTCGTTTGAGCGGTAGTGATCTATAAGGTACAAAAGAGTCGGTGAGAGCGAGAGCTAAATAAATTTGTATACATGGAGAAAACGATTGAAATTCACCCCTAATCCCTGTGTCAAAAAGGCTATACAAAGACCAGAAAACAAATTAGGGCTAAACGATCAAGGTGATTTCCAGTCCTAAGCCCAAGGATGAAATTGTCAACATTGAAGAAAGCCAGGAAGATAAAAATTGAAGGAAGAAGAAAGCTTAGTCAAAGTGAAGCATAGAAAAGAGCTGCGATAAAGGTAATAAGCGGAGAAGCCATAAGAATATTTGCTTCTTTTTTTGCAACACAGTAGATAGAGAGCAGAGGATTACTTGGAAAACTTTTTGGGTAGATATTCCATGTTTTACGGAATGTTGCTACCTTCCTTTTAACGAAAGTAGGTATTTTGAAAATATCGACGTGTCTTAGAAATAGGCTACTTTTTGTTTTAGTCATGATGGTTACATTAAGCAAGATGAAGTGGAGAGTTTATTCGGTTGCAATGGATATTTCCGTTGTCTTATATCCAGTTTTCTGCGACATATCACGTTTGTTTTGAAAGGAGACACTTGGTGCTCACTCCCAATATATTTACACTTTTTTCTAAAGATTAGTTTGCCTTTAAAACAAGAGTGGTCTTCAAATAGGCTACATATCACAAAAACCATTTGGAGTGATAACCTTCATGATGCCTTTGCGATGTTTATCTTGTTTTTAATGTAGCACTTTGTAATTAAAATTGAAGATAAGCCTCTTATGCTGCTGAGGTTTTAATGAATTTTGAAATAAGATTTCGCTTTTTTGTAGAAGTAGCGGTGTCATATTTTGTATATATATTTCCAAAAAGCTGATATGAAGTTTGGGTTGGTTCTTCATTATATAATTTTGACTTATATGATACGTAATATTTTACGAATGAAATGGAATGATGCCCCTCTTGAGGACTTATTACCAATTTTTTTTTGTGTATTGTCTACTTTACTTGTGCTTCTCTCCTTTATTCTAGTTCCGAGTTGCCGTCATCATAACTGTTGCTGTGTTTTATTGGTATCTTACTGCCCATGTTATGTGTTTTACCATTTTTGTTAGTCTCACATAGTGAGCATTCAAAATATGTTATAATAAGGCGGAAAACATCACTCGCAATGAATTATTATTCATGCTATTTCGGTGAGAATCTTATCGGACTAAATAAATTTCTTTCAATGGAATAACATATTTACTACTTTTTAGCAATTTCTACTAAATGCGGTAGATTTATGTTTACATACATACTAATTATTTTCTCATCTCGCAATTTCCTCTCCTCTGGAACTACAAATGCCTTTTCTACCTTGATTACAACCTCATTAGTATAACTATGGATTTGGTACAAAATCTCTTTTCGATGAATGATTTATTACCACCTACCCGATCTCATAAAAAAAATCGTTAAATTTCTTTATAGTTTTAAGATATTGCTGGTCATGCTCGCTACCTTAGTCCAAAGTGTTGATTACGGTGCCAACATCTTTTGGTGCCATGAAATGAAAGGTAACCCATATTGAAAGTATTCTCACGGTATATTGTTATGGTTAAGTATTCGATTCTTGATGGTGAAAAAAATTGGTGGCTGAATAAAGACTGCAAATGTGTTCACACAGCAACTCACAAGAATAGGGGTTCAGACTCCTTCTGCAAGGAAGGAATCATGTCCAAGCTGTTCGTGCGATTGCTAACCGGACAAATGCGGATGTAAAGGAAAATAGAATTGAAACTACATCTCGATCCATTGAAGAAGGTACACAAAAAGTACGTTCCAAAGCAAGGTACCTCTATCTAATTTAGAATCTCGAAGAGTTTTAGTTCAAAACGATTCTGCTAAAAAATCTCCAAAAGTGAAGCATAATCCTCTAGAAAATAAAGTGGATATTGTTAACCTAGGCTCAATTGAAAGTTTTTTTACCCTCATCACCTAGTAAATGTGGAAATAATTATTGTTCTATTCAAGGAAGAAACTAAATTTCCTAATTATTGAAAGAAATCCAGAATAATTTTTCTTGTTGAAAGTGGAACAAGTATTAATGCTGCTTTCCTTGATAGGGATATTTTGACTGAAGAATAACCCAAGACTAACACAAATTTCATGGAGCTCATCACGAATACCGGTCTCTTATCACCCTGGTAAAATCATGCTGTTCTTTTCCAAATCTAGCTATTGGGTCATATTCCTCTCATCCACTTGAAGGGCGTACTGAAGGCCTTAATTTTAACTTATCTAATTTCCTTTCTCAACAAAAATGAAATTGAATTAACTCCATCTCCCCTCCGGAAGACAACTTTAGATTATGATTCTTCTGCGAAGAAGAAGTCAAGACATCAACCTATTCTGTATTTTTAGAAAACCACTCTTTTCGATTCCTGACACCAGAAAATCAGCTCAAGACCCCCAATATTTTGTTGTCCCATTGAGAATCGGAGAATTCTTAATTTTTAATTCTTATTTCTTGAAATAACTATAAATTGTACATCAAGAAAAAATATGGCTCAACTGCCGTTACGAGGATGCAATAGATAGTGGCTAAGGATATACGGCACTTGTTCTCCCTCAACACGTTGCATCCACTTCCTCAAGGAATTACTTAAAATATCTTCAAAAATACGTTTGGGGGTGTACACATCATTTTGTCCCGTCTACAAATCCTCATCTAGTACATTGGAGGACTATTAGTGACCTCTGAACAATAAAATGTCCTGAAAACACCTTGATGGCATCATACTGTAAGGGGAAAATTCTCCTAACGAACATTTCCTGGAAAGAATCACTTTAAAAACATATGTTTGGTCATTGGTCTGACCAATTTGTTACTCCCATTCCAACCTAGGGAATTGACACTAGCGTGCCTGGCTCTTGTCCCCTATGTATCGCCCATACCAAAGCCTATTTGGGAATGTTTTTAAAGAAATAAAAGGAGATGAAGATTGATTCTAACGCTTTAGAATGAATCATCAAAAATAGGTTGGGTTGTTTGGCTCCGGATCTCCTGTTCGGGAAGTGGTTTTCACCTCTCCATGAACCTTCCTGAGAGATAGGACTTCCCCATGATTATAGGGATCCTAACCTCTCCCTTCTCCCTATATAAAATCTGCCCTCTCCATTTGCAACCTCGGTGAAGTTCCCAGGATGAAAACTATGTTTGAGGGACTATTGAGAGCGAGGCCAAGGAGAACCCCGTAAGAGAGAGAGCCTTTTCTGAATTCATGACAAGATTTTGTGAGACACGCTCCGGCTGAAGCCTTGCTGAAGGAAGAGCTTTTGATCGAACAAAACATAATATTTTATTTCGTATCTTTAATATGTGTAAACTATGTTATGGGTTCCATCGTTGTGTTCTTGTTGTGTAATACAATTTGATTCAATATTTTAAAATTTGATTAATAGTTTACGTAGCGATTATTACGTTGTATGTTGTCACTTTTCTCTTGCGCCTTATCGGGTGTTCGGACGTGACCGAAAGAAGTTGTGATGCAATACGGTCTAGGAGCAGAAGCGCACTTCTTCTTCGACAACGGTAGGAATTGTGGTAGGCTGCTCCATTGTAGCTTTGTCTTTGTATCTAGGAATACGATATCGTAGCATGTCTTGTTAGTACTAGACCACTCTAGGGCTAATGGGATCCCCTCTGTCCGCCCGGAAGTTAACCTCCACAAAAAATTGGCTGACTTATTTGAGATGGAGTGAGTTTTCTTTCATCCTTTAAGGTACGTATTCATGGTATTTGTCTACTTAGATTGCTTTTCACAGTTGTCTTTGCGAGCCTAAGACCCACTGTTCAGCCTAGAGAGGATAAATTTTGACCTTTGTTTTTCAGGCCCTGGTGGCCTTCCCAGGTTCCAACAGCAGTCGCACCAGTACAGTGCTTATTGTGGTTATCACTAGTGCCATCCTGTCTGTTGCAGTTATGTGGGGCAGTTGTGCCAATTCCCACCCATAGGTGTATGTGGTTTTGCTGTTTTGAGTTTTTGGTCCATCTTGGGTACTAGGTGTTTTCTAAGCTTGATTTGAATAATTTGGGTTTGTTTTTCTTTGAGATTAGCCCTTGTCGATTTTTCCCTTTACATGGAGTTTCTTTTCATCCCTAGGTCTTCTAGGTGCTTTAGCGTGTTGAGCCCCCCATGGGGTTTTGGGTCCTTGGTTCCCGTTTGACTTTGTTTCTGTTGCTTTGTGTTCATCTTCTTGGATTCATTTGAGTGATTATGTTAATTGAGTGATTTTCACTCTCTTTAGTTCATTTTACTCTTGTCCTCCCAGCTAAATTTATAGCTTGTTTGGTCTCTTTTGAGATCTTTATTTGATTTGATTTCTTCATTGGTTTGAGTCTTGTTGTACTTGTTTTGAGTTGAGTGAAATTGTTTTTGTTTTAACTTTCGCTTCACCATTATCAAATTGGTGTTTTGGTTTATTTTGTATCATTTAGTGCACTTGCTGCAGTATATTGAAAAAAAACAAAAACAAAAAAATCTTTGCATTCTTTGGTAGCACGGTGAAAATTGGAAAATCTTTGCATTTAGAATTATATAATTATAGGAATATTTTCTAGGTACATTTTCATTAGCTTACTTGATTCGATGATGGATGTTTTGTATGTTCATATTTTGCTATCATGAAAACTCCTAACTCTCTCGTAATAGCTCTTCATTGAATGAAATGGTATTGCTTTGGCATGTAGCTTGCATTTAGGGATTAAGTGAGATTCAACATTCGATAGGACCTTGGTTAAACATAAATACAAAGATCAACTTAAAATTCCTTCAATTAACCTGAGGCAACATTGAAACCTAACACAATATTTAGTGGTCTAAGTTAGAGATGTGTTCGACGTCTTTAAACCTAGCGGTACATCATGGTGGCTTGAGATAGTGCTAGTGTGGACTTGCGCACCTAGTACCATCGAGTATATAAATAGAGACCTCTCTAGGTTACAATCCTTTATCCATAGGAAGTTGGGTCTGTACCTTGTAACAATACTGCCAAGACTTCCTAACGATGGAGACTACCTACATGTCGTCAAGCCTTGGTTGATTTCTTTCATTTTATAACCAAGGTGTATATGTTAGATAACGGGAACCTAGTACACCTTCTACCTAGACTACCTAAGCGGTCATTTTTTCTTTCTGGCTATAAGGTGAAAATATCATCGAGCACTTGTCCCTTTCACACTCGTTTCAAGGCAGAAAGAAGGCTAGAGTCATATTTATTTTGTTTATAAACTCTTAAAACATGAAACAACAAATTTTTGGTTTCAATTTGGTAAAATAAACTACCCGATTACACTTCCTTTAAAAATTTGTTTACTTGGCCTATTTTGTTTTCCTTGGTTTTGATCCAAGAGTCCTCTTTTTTGATATTTTCCCTCTTTTTGTGTGCTACGGTCACGGTGGCGAACCATCTGTTTCGTCTATTGGTAGTCCTTATATGGGCAATTCATGAAACTTATGCTTCTAGGTATGTCATGACTTCGAAAAGGCACATCATCCCTTGGATACCTTTGGAGAACCAATTGAGTTCCATTAGCTCTTTCCAATGCTTGGTTTGAGTTTGGGGTTGGAGAACCCCCCCCCCCCCACATCGTGATCGCCGTTTTAAGTACATATACCTCCTAGCCCTCGTGCTCTTTTAAAGAAGATCTTAAGGTGGACTCAAACATGGAGATCGTCTAGTCCTAATGGTAGTGAGGGCATTCCGATTTCTAATGAAAAGCCTGCATTTTTCCAGAAGACATCCATCTAGACCATATTCCATTGTTCATCGTCGGTGTTGTCTGACGGTATGAGTCTTTAAGGATGAGATCATGGCAGTATTGCCTCCGCAGCAGAAGTTTGGCCGTGAAAGGTATAGTTCTCCATCATGGGATGTCGCGGCCGACACCTATCACGTCGATGAATTTTGTTACATCCCATCCCTACTAGGCCTACTATTTGTGTGGCCGCATTGATGCCGGTCATCACCGCACAACCTTACGGGGTTCTACTCGGTAGAGACTTCGGAATTTTCATGTCGATACGAGGCCTTTCGTTTAGGGGTATCGGATGAATTTACAACCATAAGTCTCTTTCGGTTGATACGATCCTCTTAGGATCTTAATCGTCCTTATTTTCTAATTATGGAGTGGATAGCACCCCGATCCTTCACTTCCATTTTCAATATAAATAAAACCTGACTCCTTCATTTATTTGCCATATTTGAGGCTTATCGGTATATCAACGGTCATATACCTGCCTTTCTTGTGCAACCTTCGGACCAACAAGGACCCTTCCAGGGAAAACCTTTCGTTAGGTAAGGATATACTTTTGGCCCATAAGGACAACCTTCAACCCGGCAAGGAGTGTCGTCCCAGCCCACAGGGCAACCCTTATAGGGACAACCTTTAGTTCGATGGGGATTATTCTACGGCCCCGCCGAGGGCGGGTCTTTGATCTCGGTCAACCACCACAGCCTCACCACTGTGGTGGCCGGGGCAACCTTAAAGACCAACGGGGGCCAGGCGGTCTGTCAACTTGGGACCTTCACTCTGCGGTCTGGGGGGGAAAACCCATCTGTCTCCAACCTTTGGTTCAACCTCGGCGACCTCATTTTCCAATTGGTCAAAATGTTGTTGTAGCCGGGGGCCATCTTATGGTCTGTCGAGTCAAACTAGTTATCGAGCTGTGGCCCTCCGCCGTCGAGCCCCGACTGCTCGGCAGAGGAAACACAGTGTCCCTCATCAGCGAATCGCTGTGTAACGAGACAACCTGCACGGCTTGTTAACCACCAACAAACCCGCCCGATCCTTCTGTACCACGGCCCGAATCACACTATGCGCAGCTTATCCAGGCTCAACAGTACTTGCCACCAGCAGCTGTTCAACCCCAAAGCGACTATTACCTGAAGTCCAATCTCGACCAATTTACAACCTACCTCAAGGTTACGCTGTTACCCTCAACAGCCGAATATGTATACCTACGCAGCCAAAAATCCTTACCTTGCTAAGTAGAGCCCATGTATACTAAGAATTAATATCCTAGTTATGGCAACATCCTGGTTTTAGCCGCCCTTATCCAACCCAGGTGTAAACATACCCCTCTTGTTCGGAATCTTGGGACAAAGACCAACTGGGGCTTCTTCCTCAACCAGGAGGTACGAGTGTAGGTCTTTCTGGGGACTGCCATGCCTTTTAACCCTCAATTACCTTTTAAGGCACGTTGGAGTTCTTGGATGTGTCTAAATTGACCAATGATTTGATTCTTCAAAAATCCATGTTGGCCTCAGGTTTAGCCAGAAGGTGCAGTGATTGTCCCAAATTTGAGGTAAAGTACGGAAAGGCACAAGCACACATCATGACATACCATTTATGGTGTTCTTCGAATCCTTGGGTGGATGACTATTGTTTAATTCATCTTTTCTAGCGCATTCTTCAGGGTGTTCTTTTAGGTGGTATCTAATTTCCTTGTGGATTTTCAAGTTCAATACTCTAGCTATGGAGTTCTGACTCATTTCACTGTTCTTTGGTTTGTTGTGATCGGGGCACACCTCCAGTATCATGACGGACGAGCTACCCATATCTCGAGACCATATTCATGAATGGTGATCGTCACTGATGATTAGAATTCCTAATGACTTCTTCTCATTGGTTCACTACGCTTTTAATTATTGATTGTAGAAATATACCATGTGGGGGCATGTGTAATTGAAGAACAAGCCATTGATCGTACGATGCCTCGATTTAGTGTGCTCCCAATACGAGAAATTTGTATGACATCTTGGCTGACTCCCACGGCTGGGACCTCTAATATTGCCTACCCACAGTCATTGCGTTATTGGTTTCTCCCCATATCTTAGACTTCATGCAAGTATTCCAATAGAGAATCAAAAATAAAAATTGTTCCAATGCTTAATCTCCTCATTCTACTCAGGATACCGAGCCAAAACCTCGGAAGGTCAGCGAAGTACGAGGCATTAGACCTACAACGTGTCTTCGGAAGTTTTGTCCACATGTTGTGGCTAGGAGGAGTTCGAGAAAATCATTGGGTGTAATAGCTAGGTGTCAATACCTCGGTGTTGTTTCATTTAGATTAGTTAGAATTTGTAGAAGTCGAATAGTTCAGTTGATCCATCGCCATGGTTCGATTGGTTGAATAATTGTAATTAAACTTTTGATTTTCTAAACGGTCCTCACGGAAGGCAAAGGAACACATTGTAATGTATATAAGTTGTGGTATTGGATGTGTTGGGGGAGGGTTACGCAATAAATTAAGGTGTTAAGCAATTGCTTCCGGTTGAATAATTTAGGTTCCCATTGATTTTCAATTGTCTCGAGTTGATATTTGTGGGGAAATTTGTTTAATTGTGAAGAAGACGATTGAAGTTTGTGCATGTATATAATTACTAAATTGGTCTTGTGAAGTGTCATCCCTCTGTTCTTGTTTCTCTAAGTGTGTTTGAACAAGCTTTCTGTTGAATTAATTCCACTCACCAGAGAATAGTGGCAACCACCAATTGTGGTGCGATAACTCTGTTACGAGGTAGCAAAGACTCCCCTTTGAAAAGAGAGAATGGACTGTTTGTTCGACAGCTAGGATCCTAAGCAAGGTATGACTAAGTTGGCGAATGAGAGAGCATAGGAAGGAAGGCGTTAATAGAATTAGGTATTTGTTCTGACGAATTAGTGGGTTGGCGAAGCTGAATTGCCATGTCACCACTCCTATGAGTAAGCGGTATTCCTAAATTTGGGCAGTCCCATTGAACGGTCAACACTAACGGCAAGGGTGGGACACGAAAAATACTTTCATCGCGCGCCATCGCACATTAACGTTCGACGCCCGGGCCGCGCGATATTGGTGTATACGAAGTCGATGCGGAAGACCAACTGAACGTTGATTACGATCGGAAATAGCACGAGGAATAACACCGGGGTAGGGTGTGTGTTTAATTGAGTTCCACCCGATCGTGTGTGTGGGTTGAAATATATTAAAGTGTTTCTTTGTGAAGATTTTTCAATAAGTTGGAGGAGCCAAAGGTTCATTATAAGTGGCTTAGTTGGATAAAGGCTAGGAAATATATTTAAACTCTCCAAAAAATACTTTGAATATATTTATTTGTCAATTTCTTCAAAATTGATAAAATAAATTGAAAAAAGAAAGAAAGACCACGTGAAGTCAAGCCAAGTTAATTGAGGTAAATGCTGACGGATGTGATACTGACATTGACTCTATGAGAGCTGAATTACAAAATTTTATTTGTGGGCACGGCACAAATGCCTGTTTCAGCACTTTGGGAGGCAGCAGGCAGGATTGGGCGGTGTGAGAGGAGCCCATCACCTGTGGGGGGTGTTGAGGTTATTCTGAAGGCTGAAGGCGGTATGAGATTGCCACTGCAGCCTGGGTGACAGAGTCTTGAAACAAACAAAATACAAAATAAGTGAGAAAATGTAGGATTATACGTGAGACCAAGGACCATTTTACAGATATGAATTAGCCCAGTTCAGGTGTCAGGATTTCTTTTAGGAGGAATTGCCCTGGGGCTGTTCCTAATAGACTCTGTCAACGAAATAAAAGACTGCTGAGCTGAAGAAACAAAAGCGAGGCTCAGAAGATTAATTTGGGCCTTGGCTGGAAGAGTTCTACTTTGTTTGGGATGGATGTAGTGAAAGGAAGAATTTCAACAGTAACTTTCTATCAAAAATATGTGGGCAGAACACAGAATAACTGAACAAAAAAGATGAACATATTTTCTTTGATATCTGTGTGGCAGCAATTTTTGGAAAAAGTATGAGCACAGTGAGTTAAAACAGCTGAAAATGCCAGAAAGACAAATGCTTTTCAGTGGGGGCTAAAAAGAGCACACAGGATATAAAACACGATGTGTGGACAATGTCAGTTGGGAGTCTAAGACAGATTCATTCTTCTCTCTCAGACAGGCAGGCTATGAGTTAGCCAGAAAGGCAGGAAAGCTCATGAGAAGGCTACTGAGAGGAAACACTTATTGAGAGGAGGCTGGGGACAGTGAGAAGCTACCTGGGACCAGACAACAGCACCGCTCATCTCAGCTACTCAGGAGGCCAGGCAGAAGGTTCTGGAGAGAAAAGAAGAAACGAGCGGGGGGGTACCAAGGATGGGTGCCATAGTGATACTGACACGAGGCTGGACTTGCGCCTACTGATGCTGAGCACGGTGCCTAGTCCGTCTTGTTGTTACCGGGTTGAAGAAGGCAGAAAGTGAAGAAGAAATTCTACCGCCAGAGGAGATTCCTTGGTGGTTAATAAGGATCCTGGCTGAAGCAAACCAAAAGGTCAGGCTGCACAAGGAAAGACTTGCAGGAACGTGAAAAGTCAAGGAAATGCGCAACTAGGAAGTCATTGATAGTGGCGACATAGAAAATATCGATTTCCACTTGGAGTCTTCAAAGTTGAGGAGGCTAAAGACAGAGAGCATCAGCCCTCCCCAGGGTATCTGGTGCCCTCCGAGAGCACAGTGGTGTAAAAGAATAGTGTGAGATAGAGGTTACCGTGGGAAAATACAAAGATAAGGTCTGTGTGATGTAATGCCCATGGATGTGTGTCACATGTTGACCCAGGTAGACCTTACAGCGATTTGACGGAAGCGGTGCATAAATGGAAAGAAGAACACTTGCAAGTTCTTGAGGGATGGGTATCATGCATTGATACGCATGGAAGAAGGAGAGCCATCCGGCGGAAGTGGTGATCCAAAGACCTTGTTGCTAGCGCGGAAGAATATATGTAGTAGATAGAAAGAAGAGGTAAGTTTTGCTTTAGTTTGCAAACCTGGGGTAGTTCTTACTTCTCCCCAAGATTTCCTGATTGCCAATGGAAATCCAAGAGATATTGAACAGTGTTGTGACATTGTTGTGGATGATTTGTTGATGAGCTGCCGTGAGAAATATCGGCCATCGAGATGGGTTTTATCCTGGTTCAAATCCTACCGAATAAGGCGATACTACGAATGACTCCCACGGAAAATGAGGAAATCGGGGAACAAGTACGAAATTGGTGGACAAGGGGTGATCGGAGAAAGTTTAAATCCTGTGTGGTACCCGAGCGATGTGAGCCCAAAGAAATATGGAGGTGGAGGGGATGTGTAATAATTCAGAGAAATCAATAAGATGTGATGATGCTGTATTCCTTTGCCCCCGGAAGTTGATGGTTATTAGGTGTTGAGTGGTGCTAAATATTTTCAAAGATGAATTTAGAAAAAGTGGATATCATCGGTTAGAATAAGAGGGTGATGGTGGAAAACTACCTTTAAAACAAATGAGAATTTGTATGAATGAATGGTGCTATGCCTTTTTGGGTTTTCAAATGTATACAGCACTTTTATGAGACTTATGAATGAAGTATTGAAATAATTCATTGGTAAATTTGTGATAGTGTGTACGGATGGTATATTAGTTTTCAGCGAGAACTAGAGAAGAACATTTAAGGCATCTTAATCATGTCGTGAAGAAAATTTCTGCACAAGAGAAACTGCGAAAGTAAATTTAAGAATTTAAGAAATACTCCAATTATGAAGGAAGAGTTGGTGTATTTGGTATTTTGTTATTCTGCCAGAAGGATTGAAGATGGACCCGAAAGGTTAAGGCAATTGTGGAAGTGGCCTTCACCCGAGAAATGTTTTTGAGGTAAGAAGTTTCCATGGACTTGCCCGGTTTTACGGGAAATTTATAAGAAACTTCGATGGGAATTAAATGCACCCCATCATTGAGACAATAAAGAAGAGCAAACCACTATTTAAGTGGATTGATGAAGCAAAAAGAAAATTTAAACTTTTGAAGCAAAGATAACTGAGAAGCATGTTTTGATTCTACCTTATTTTATAGAAAACCATTTCAGAAGTGAAGTGTGATGCCGGTGGGGAGGCCATTGCTGGAGCATGCTAAGTCGGGGATGATGAGCACACGCAGCTATTTCGATGAAAATTTGAATGACACCGGGAGAAATTATTCCTCTTATGAGAAGAAAATTCTGTGCAGTTGTTCGACGATTGAAAAGTGGAGGCATTATTTGATGTCAAAAAAATTTGTATTATATTATGATAATCATGCTTTGGGTATGTTATTACAACGACCAAGTTGGAATCATAAGCATGCCAAATGGGTTGAATGTCTCCAAGGTTTTAACTTTGTTTTGAAACACATAAGTATTGAAAGCAAATAAAGTAATTTGATGCTTTGAGTAGGAGAACACATGCTTGTTCGAAAACCAATTTTGAAGTTGCCGGATTTGATTTTCTCAAGGAATTGTATAAAACGAGATTCATATTTTAAGGAGGCATTTAGGAACGTAATGCAACTACTGTTCTAACAAATAGAAGCCCGATGCATTTGGTTATTTCTTGCGGGGAGAGCTTACTATTCGAAGGAACCAATTGTGTGTGCAAAATGTTCCATGAGAAAATTTGATCGAAAAAGCATAGTGGTGGACTTGTTTCAGACACTTTAGTGCGAAAGTAAAAATTGTAGATGATGAGTCCTTCTGTTATTGGCCCAAGATGAGAGCAAAAGTGGAAAATTTTGTAAAAAATTGCAAAAAAATCTGTCAATATTCAAAGGAAGGAGAGCGAGAATACGGGGATTGTACACTCCCATGCCTATTCGGGAACAGGCCTTGGGACATGGTGAGTATGGATTTTGTTCTAGGATTATTAAAGAACTCGGAGGGGAATGATGCGGTCTTTGTTTATGGTGGACGGATTCTCCAAAATAGCACATTTTTGTTCCATGTTGTAAAACTAGTGATGCCACCCATACATTTGCTAACTTGTTTTCAAATAAGTTGTTAGGTTGGCGGGTTTTCCCAAAATGTTATTCAGAACCAGAGACACCGGTTTGTTGAGCCCATTTTTTTGGAGGAAACTATATGGAAGAAACTTGTTTTAGCGAGTTTCGACTTAGAAACATCATCCCACGAGCCAGGTGAACCATTTGAAGTAGTGAATAGGAGTCCGAAAATTTGTTGAGAAGTCTTGGGGAGAAGCATCTAGCCGGTGGGACCATATTTTACGGGAAGAATATGCATATAATGACTCACCAAACGAAGCATAGGGTAGGTCGGCTATGTCATTTATGGAATGCACCTAGAGAGGAATATCGGAAATTAAGAAATACGGGGAAAGGCGGGCGGGAAGTGCCGATGGTGAGGGGGTGGCCGGAGATCCGGACCATACATGAACAAGTGAAACAACAACTACAAGGCAACGACGTAAAATACAAAGGAAAAGCAGAATTGAGCGATAAGTCATTTTGGTAAAGAACCTAGTTTTAGCACTTGAGAAAGGAGAGATTCCCAAAGAACGGGTATATGGAGAATTGAAGTTCAAAAATATTGGGCCATACGAAGATACTTAGAAAGTTTTCTGCAAATGCTTGTAAGTTGAATTTTTACGATGTTGGAATATCTCCCATTTTAATGTTGCGGTTGTACAAGTATGAAGATGATAGGTGCGGAAGAAAAGATGGGTAGATAAGGAACATATTGAGTGGGGAGAAGCATTCCTCTGTTGTTCATGCCAGCAGAAGATATTGGACAAAAGAGTGTTTAGGAAGACGAGGAGGAGACAAGAGTGCTAGGTACTTAATCAAATGGAAGGACAAACGATGCCCATGGATGATGGAGAAATGTTTGTTGCGAGAAAGATAGGCGAGATCGATGGAAGAGATCATGAACGAGAGCCGCGAAAAGGAGAATTTCCCTCGAGGTCGATGTGAGCATTGAACACTAGCCGACAATATGAGAGTTTTTTCCACATGTTGTTCTGGAGGGTTTGAAATCATTGAATTGTAATGACTGGGTGTCAATATCAGCTGACTATTTCATTTAGATTAGTTAGAATTTGTAGAAGTCGAATAGTTAAGTTCAGTCCATCTGTCATCGTTCAGTTGGTTGAATAATTGTAATTAGGCTTTTGATTTTCTAAACGGTCCTCACAGAGGAACCGAAGAGACACATTTCAATGTATATAAGTTGTATTCCGTGGATGTATTTAGGGGGAGATATTTCTTTAATAAATTCTGGGTGTTAAGCAATTTCTTCCGGTTGAACAAATTTCAGTTCCCATTGATTGTCAAATTGTCTCGAGTTGATATTTGTGAGGAAATTTGTTTAATTGTGAAGCGATTGAAGTATTATTGTGTAATTACGGTTAATTTCAACGTAACGATCTCTTGCATCTCTGTTTACTACTCTCCAATGTGTACGAAAACTACATTAGGTAATTCCACTCACGAAGAAGTGCGTGCAATTGTGGTCGACTAACTCTGTTACGGCAATAGCGAAGACTCGTAGAAAGAAGGAATGGTACATTTTTTGTTAATCGGATCCTAAACCAGGTGCTTTGAGTTTGACAAACAAAGAGCATAGGAAGAAGGCGTTAACCGGGTTCAATCACTGTTCCAATGCGTGAGTGGGTTGGCGAAACCGGATTTCCATATCGCACCACTCTTGCGGAGTAAGCGGTATTCCTAAATTTAGAGTGATCCCATTGAACGGTTGACACGCGGAAAGGGTGGGACCACACGAAAACCACTTTCATCGCGTGCCATTGCACGTTAATTTTCGACATCGGAGCCCACGCGATATTGATGTATCTTAGTCGATCTGGAGGAATACCAACTGGACGGTGATTGCGATTAGAAATAGCACGAGGGATAAACTGAGGTAGGGTGTATGTATTTAATTTAGTTCCACCGATCGTGTGTGTGGGTCGAAATATATTAAAGTGTTTCTTTGTTGAAAATTCGTGAGGTGTAGGCCAAGTGAAATCAAATGGCAACCACTAAGTGGGCCGCGGAGGCAAATTCTTAGCGCAAAATCTGTTTTAGACTGTCTATTTTTAGACATATGGAGGCATCAATTAAGGATTTCGGTGTAGATTCTTGGGCATTGTTCATGTTGGTAAAAATATGTAGGAATCTATTTTTGGACCTATAGGTCCAATCTATTTTTAGGCTTGCCTCTCCTTAAAATAGTCAAATATTATTTACCCTTAATATTTAGACTATAAACTTCGATTTACTCTCTTGGAGCACTTCGGTTCGAGCCTTGAGTAGCTCATGCATACGTGGAAGGTGCTACTGTTCCTAGGGTTTTATGGCATCATGCATGGTTTAGCTTTGAATTGAGACTTTAGTGGCGGAAGTTTGGTGGGTTATTAGGACGACTAGTGGAGTTGTATTCTTGTTTATTTTGGTTGAAGCCCAATTAAAGTTAGTTTAACTAGATAATCAATTAATTGTAAGGTGGAGCTGAATTAAACTGTTATTTAATTCATTAATTAGTAACTCATTATTCAACTCGAACACATCAGTTCTACACTACGGTGCATGATCGATTCGGTGGAACGTTAGAAAGAGGTAGATGAAAAGGGTGGAATTAGCTATCGGTGGCGACATCAGTTGTTAGCGATTTGCTACACTTGGAGAGAATTTCCCATGATGATTGTGTTTTCTGACCAAAGTTCGAACCTTGGATCTCTATATGAACGAGGCCATGATTACTTATTAGAGGCAAGGCAATTGGCGGTGATTTTGAACTTCGATACTTTTGTTCAAAAAGCTGCAGGCTGAATTGTGTGCTTAACTTTGTGAAAGTACGAGTACTTGTGAGGTATTGTACTAAGTTTGTTACATGATTTCTCATTCTGTACACATAATAGCTGCGGGGTTTTCAGCTATAAGCTTTCTACATACATCTGTGTTAATGTGTATGATGATTTGATGTGTTATCGCCAGTTTTATTTCCGCATGTTTGATGATGCGAGTGGAAGAGATTATGTGTTGCATATAAATTAAGATTGTCGCAGTTAGGATAGTCTCGGTGGATAATTAATCGTGACCAATAAGAATTTCTACCCGTAGTAATAAGAGCTGTTGAAGAAAAATTTGTCATGCGATGATTACAAACTTGTTCGGTGAACGAGTGTACGAGCCGAGGTAGCCTCGGGTTCATCTTTCTTCGAAAGTGAAAAGGTCGTGGCATATGAGTCCAATCTCTGTATGAAATAGTATACTCACGGATCGACGATTTAAAACTTTCGAAATTGGAATTGAGGTGCATTGGAGTTTTGTTTCCTCCTTGGTGCCGGTCAATGAAAATGTCTTTCAACGGTTTGCGACTCGAATAACAAAACTTAGTTATGTTAGCAAGGATGGCATGGAGCGGTGTTAGAAGATAATGGTGCCGAAGGATTTCATGAACACGGGATTTCAAAAACATGATCTCATGAAGTGCATGGCAAAGAAAGATGGCAGTGTCGAAGGATCTGGTGGGGCATCAAGGATCATATTGTATCCATTTTGCTTGGAAAACTTCTCCATTTCTAATGTGAAGCTTTGCTTAGGATCTATTCAGGGTAGCGTAGAAACCAAGGGGCTTTGGTGCTCAAAAGTGCGCTCGAAACATCAAGATGGAGAAAGGCAGGTATCGCCAAATACCTCACGAAGTTCATAATGCGGTGAAATTTGAGAAGTGTGGGGTATTGTCGAAGAATGAGCATCGTCGACCTAATGTCTCCTTGATGCCCAAGAAGGTTTGGCACTCATATCGAAGATAGTGTCAATGGTGGGGCTGCCGGATGGGAGCGCCTTTGGGCGGATCTCATGGGAGGGACGGGGCTTCTCGAGATATGGATCTTCATCAAAGAGAGCTGATGAAAAGGTGCACTTTGGTTGCCAAAGCAAAGAGGAAAGAGTAGAAAAACCTCTCGATGCAGTGCCAAGGGCAGAAAGCAGGATATGGCGAGCGGTTTTCGCCGCCATGATCACGGACATTATGCTACTGGTGTCCAAAAGAAGAAGAACAAGCAAGCGGGGAAGATCTTAACGGATGGAGGGGCTTGCTTCCTGGGTCCGGCTGAGCTTTTCCTTTGATCACATGCTTGGTTTCCGAAGTGTGATGGGATTGAGTGTGGTTCTTGGACAGCGGTGCGTCATTTCATATGATGAAGGAGATCGGGATTTGTTCTCGGATACGGAGGACAAAGATTTGGGTGTGCCGCGAGATGGACGATGATAGTGCAATGCGGCGGTATCGGTATGTATCCTTTCGAGAGGTACAGCCAAACCCTTTGTATTGAAGGATGCATGCATGTGGGTTTGAAAGGAACAGTCCCTGTGGCGGTGTTGGAGGATAAGGGGTATGATGTGGTCTTCCAACGAAGGAAAAGCCTTCTGTAGCCGATGGGGCCCCTGCGGAGAGACCTAGAGGTAGGGGTTCGAACCAGGGGCAACTGTCGATTTGCGGTGAATGCGTTTAACGTGTGGCATGCAAGGCGGAAGTGTGAGCCGGGATAGTGAGGGCGACGCCGCATACGAGAATTTGGCCACCTTAACACAACGGAGCTTTGAAGATTACCCGTGATTTCTCACAGGCTTCCTAAGAGCTCTGCACGATCGGTCGGTGCAAGGGGTGTACTTTAGGGAAGTATGTGAAAGCCACCCTTTACGCAGAAGGATAATCGTACCGCAGTCCTTGAGAGAGTTCACGGTGGTGTGTGGTCATACTCGATTTCTTCAACGAGAAAACTTTAAGTATTGTACGCAGTCTTTGTTACGATGATTTCTATGATGTGGATCTTCTTGTGCGGAAAGAAGTGATACATTAACGAGTTCTATGAGTTTAAAACAACGATGGCGAAGGAGTGGGGAAGAGGGTGATTTCTCTAAGGGTGATAATAGTGGTGAATTCATCTTGCGTTGGTCGAGGTTTTGCGGCGCGAAGGGATTCGGGAGGGCTCGTACGCCCCGCAACACGGCGGAGAACGGGGTGAGTGAGCGGAAGAACGAACGATCGTGGGTCGCTGTGGGCGATGTTGCATGATGGAGCCTGCCCCCTTCATGGGCTGAGAGCGCAAGTAGCGGTGTACGGAGAACCGTTGTCCTCACAAGGTTCTTCGCGAAGTAGGAGGAGGCTGTGCAGCAGAGGCACGTATTTCCCATTTGCAGTTTTTTGGTTCTCCCTGTCTACATGCATGCAGTGAAGGATGGGAAAGGAAGATGAATCCGAAGCCCTGTACCCCAAGGTTGGAAAATTTGTGGTCGCATTACCTCCCCGTGCGGGTGTATTTTCGGACGACCGAAAGGCGGCTTGTGCGTGAATGTAAAATTTCGGGGAGGAGAAAGTGTACGATGTTGTGAGAAGGGGCTACACTTGCATCTTGAATGAGGAAGTTATTAGTTCTGAGAGGAAGCTTGGATGTGGATCAACCACAAGAGAGTTCGGGAGGTACGACACCGTGGGCGCCAACAGTCGGGCATACGCTACGAAGGAGCGAGCGGCGGCTCGGGGATGCGAGAAAAAGGGATTTAGCAGACCACCTACAACACGGCGTGAACGAGCGATCCTGGGATCGGTACAACGCGGGTCTGTGGCTCTTGTCGAGTCAATGTGTTGTGGCGGGAGCCATCTGTTTTGAGGAAGCTATGGAGGAACACTTTGTGGGTTGGTGCCATCGTCGAAGAATAACGGTTCGGTCATCGAGAACGATGCATGGAGATTGTCCCAAGACCGGTGGGGAAAATCGGTGGTGGGTTCGCGATGGATCTACAAAGTGAAGCCGAACGGCTGACGGGGTGTGGAGAAGTACAGGTGAGATTTGTCGCTGCGTGGCTTTTCACAGGATCGGGGATTGATTGTAAGGAGACTTTGCCTCTCAGCTCGGTTTCCAGGCAATTCTTCAGTTTCCAAAACTCACGACAGTACCTTTCCTCTATTGAGAAATCATGGCTGTCTATATAGAGATCCAAGGTTCGAATATCCTTGGCTTGTGTTTTAATCATCATAGGCGATTCCTCCAAGTGTGTTGTAAATCTCCCTTTGGTGATGCTCGCCATGATGACTAACTCCACCCTTTCATCTGCACACTTGGCACTGGTCTCCCATTGGGCGGTCATGCTGTGCTTGGTATGGTAGTGTGTTCAGGTTGAATAATGAGTTACTCATTAATGAACTAAATAATATTTAATTCCACTCCACTCATAACTAATTGATTAGCTGATTAAACTAATCTCAACCGGTTCAACTAAAATAAACGAACACAACTCCACTAAATTGTCTCATTAACTCTGGCTTAACACTAAGTCCCTATTTGAAATCCCAGCCATGCATGATGCCATCAAACCCTAGGAATAAGCATAATTCTCCCCATCGAGGGATGCATGAGCCACTTCCAAGGCTCGGGCAGAAGTGCTCCGAAAGCTCATTTGGAGTTTATAGTCCAAATATTATTAAGGGTAAATAATATTTTGACTTCCCTATTTTAAGAGCGGTCTAAAAATAGACTTCGACTACTGGGTCAAAATAGAGTCCCATATATTTTTACCAACATGACCAATGTCCAAAATCTCATCACACAATGGGACCATGCCCATATGTCTAAAAATAGACATAGTCTGAAAATAGATTTTTTTTTTTTTTTTTTTTTTGAGAATTTGCTATACAGGCCCACTTAGTGAAGGTGACTTCCATTTCACTAAGCTCATCATCTTCTTTGCATTTTTTCAACACTCCCCTCTACGAGCAAGATATGGATTGTCTGCAACCCCCTATCTTTCTGTGGAATTCGAACTTGCGCTGGCAGTGAGCGCCTTCGTCGAGGATGTCGGCATCTGATCCTCGTGAGAACATGTGAAAAGCATCATTCGCTACTATTGAACACAATCTGCGATAGCAATCCCCAGGTACGGACTGTTTGCCGCCTCGCTCATCCTCCTATAAGCACCATGATCCATATCCGATGTGTGCCTCTAATATCGCGCAATACATGCTTTTAACGCTTCCAAAGAGCTTGGTAGGCTCCAACATAACCAACACGAAAGGCTGGTCACTGTAACGCATATCGAGTTGTATATTGACCAGATACATAAGCGATCCCACCAACTATCGATAGATAGTGGCATCCACTACCTTCGCTGATGTGCCTCTAATATAGCGCAATACATGCTTGCCTGCCTTCCAAATATACATCCTCTTGTTGTGAGGTGTATTAGTGTACCCCACAAATATTCCAACCTCAGCAGTTGGATCCAGCTTCCTTCTCGCCTTCGTCACGTGGCTGAGCAGAGGAGACTGAAAAATCCGCAAATAGGAAAATGTCGAGGCCTTTTGCTAGAATAAGCCTCCTCGTTGTACTCATGCAAGAACATTGCCACAGTCATGCAGCATCGCCGTGCAACACCCACGATGCGTTCTTTGTTCTTCCGCTCGACCACGGGTCTGTTGTGGGTTGTGGGGTGCGATGAGCTCTCTGCGAATCCCCTTCTGTGGCTGCCGAGGGCTCCTTCGAATTCAGCCGAAGATGAATTCACCACCGTGTCACTCGCCACAATCTTTCTTCCTCGGCTCCTTCTCAACCGGTCGCACAGCTCACGGAGCAGCGAATGTGTCTGTCTTCTTGCGTTAAGAAGATCCGGCCACTTTCGAGAGAAATCATCGACAAATATCACATAATACTTGTGCTTTGCTGTCAAACAGGCAGAAAGGACCACACACGTACGCGCGAACTCTCTCAAGGATGGTAAGTGGTGTGAATATGTGTCATGAAGGTGGCTTTCACATACTTCCCTAAGTACACCTTGCCGCGATAAATTTTATGAGGGTACACAAAACCCAGGTAGAAATACTAACTGCGGATCTTCAAAGCTCACTTAGTGAAAGGTATGCAATCTCTTGTGTCACGATTCGCCATCATCATCTCGGCTCACCACTTCTCCCACCTTGCATGCCATTCTTTCTTGTGACCATCTATGGTGATAAAGGTTCTTGGTTCGAACCCCTATCTTGGGTCTCTCCGGTGGTCTTCTTCTTGCCGAGGAGTGCTTTTCCTTCGGCAGAAGACCACATCACTGCCCCTTGTCCTCAACATACTTGGGAGATCAAGTTCTTCTTCAATCCCGAGGGTACATGCATGACATCGCTTCAATACAAAGGGTTTACCAAACTCCCTGCGAAAGGATATGGTACCGATGGTCGCATTGTGCTCTCGTCATCTTGTCTCGATGTGCACACCCAAATCTTTGTCCTCGGATACGAGAACTAGTACGATCTCCCGTCACTGTGAAATGACGCACCCCATTTGTCCGGGAGCCACACCAATCATCACCGCCAGGCAAAGCAACATGATCGGGTGAAAAGGTCGCTTGGTATTTCGCAGGCAAAAGCTTCTCCACATCGCGGATCTTCCGCTTGCTTTGTTGTTCTTCTTCTTTGAACAGTTGGTAGCATAATGTCGTGATCATCGCGCTCATGGTACCTCGTAGTCGGTACCTGCGAAAGGATAACAAATGCAAATGCCAGCACGACTTCACTTTCGGTCACTCTTGCTACGGAATAGATCCGTCCGTGTTCATTAGAAATGGAAAAGCCTTTCCGTACGGTACGGATACAATATGATCCTTGACGCCCTCCAACGGGATCCTTCGACATTCTTCATCTTCTTTTGCCACATGCATACGACCCAAGTAAGGATGGGTGGGCTTTTGGACATCCGTATCTACAAACTCCTTTAGACCATTATCTTCTAATACTTTCCTCCATGAGATCCTTCCATACAACATAATTTGAACTGCCTTGAAACATATTAGGAGTATGGCAATTTGAAAGACATTTGCAACCACCGGCACCAGAAAACAAAGCTATGAAATTTGAATTCCACCTCAAATCTCAACGCTCTAGATGCGCGAGAACCAAATTATTTCTAGCATAGAGATTGGCCTGGGGAATTTACCATACCTTTCACTTTCCGAAAAGATGAATGCGGAGGCTACGGCCCGCATACGGACTGCGTCTGCAAAATAAGTTTGTCGTCTTGTGATCAATATACTGCTTCAATAGCTCGATACCATGTGAAATTTTTTCTGAATAATGATTAATTGTCCACGAGACTATCACGGTCATACAATTCAAGTTGTGCCTGTTCTTTCAATCTCTTCCCTCGGATCATCGAACGTACGGAAATAAAGTCAGCGATAACATCAAATCATGTACACATTAACATAGTATGTGTGGGGAGAAACACGCACAGAAAAACACATTAATATTTGTATGTTATATTGGAGAAATCTTGTGTAAAAAACTCGATTTAATACTCTACCAGAAAGTACAGTACTTTCTCATAAAGTTACACACAAACTAGCTGGGTTTTGAGCAGTTCTTGGTTTAAAACTCACCTGTTCCTTGCCTCTATTGCACAATCATGGCACGCTCTATGTGAGATCCCGAGTTCAAATCCCCTTCGCTTGACAGTTGCAATCATCTTGGAAAGTTCACTCAAGTGTGGTGAAAATCTCATGCTGGCTTGATGTCGCCCGCGGTAGTAACTCCACCCACTTTCATCTGTCTCTTTCCTTTGGTCTCCTTTGAGCACGGTCATGTATGATGGTGATGTGTTCTTGAGTTGAATAATGAGTTAATAATTAATGAATTAAATAATATTTAATTCACTCCACCTGTAACTAATTGTTAGCTAGTTAAACAAATACCAACACGAGTTCAACTAATAAACGAACACAATTCCACTAGGCTGTCTCATTAACTCCACCAAACTTTTTGTCATGAAGTCCTAGCGAAATCAACCATGCATATTCTGTCAAACCCTAGGAATAGTGTAATTCTCCCTTGAGATGCATGAACCACTTCCAAAACCCAATTAAAGTGCTCAGAGAGTAAACTAAAGTTTGCTGATCTAAATATTATTAAGGGTAAATAATATTTGACTTCACCATATTACAAGAAAGCGGAATCTAAAAATAGACTTAAACCCTATAGGTCCAAAAATAGAGTCCCATCTACTTTTACCAACATTACCATAATGTCCCAGAATCTCATCTGCCAGTCCGGGACCTGCTCCATATGTCTAAAAATAGACACATAGTGGGCTTGAATTTTGCGCGAGAATTTGCTGTGAACCCCACTTAGTGAAAGGCGACTTCATTTCACTAAGCTCCATCATCTTCTTTTGCATTTTCAACACTCCTCTCGGTAAAGATATAGATTATCGCAACCCCTATCCTACCTTTGTGGAATTCGAACTCGCTCACGGTGAGTGCCGCCGTCGAGGATGTCGCTTGGCTTTCTGATCCTTGGTAGGTATATGAAAGCATCATGATTCTCCGCTGAACACAATATCGATAACGGTGGTACTGATGTCAGTAATAATTTGGACCTATCATAAAATATGATTGAGCGAGGAGTTTAGTAGCTGCGGGTGTCACGATAGATGTTGCGCCAAACCAAATCGCTGGACAATCCTGGGGATCTTCCTCATCCAAATAGCCTGCGTAAAGCTAAGCTGGCTGCCATGTACTCGACCTGCTGAACTTAGTGCCGCGGATCTCGCCCTGTTTGTGCCGAAGGCTAACATCGACCCAATGCTGAAAACTCCTCCGGATGTGCTCTTAGATCGGGTTGGACTCCACCCAATGCGCATCGGTGAAACGGAAAGCTTCGCCCCATCCTCCTGTACGCTGCCATAGACCATATCCCGATATTATGCCTCTAATATAGCGCAATACCGCCAACACCGCCTTCAGGCGCAGGCGGGCTTCAACCATAGCTTGCAAAGGCGGTTGTTGCATAGCATATGTCGGGTCTTGTGTTGACCGGATACATAAGCGACCACCGGTGTGTCGATGAACGATGGCATCCACTATCATTGCGGTAGCATCCTCCTTTGTCCCAACCACCGGAAAGAGGTGGTGGCTTGGGCACTTGCATGTTGAACCCTCTCCGAGAATCTCCGAGCATACTTGCCACCAAGAAACAACAGGTCCTTCGACTGTGGCTGGCAATCTCCAATCCCGAGAAATAATGAAGGATGCCCAAGTCCTTCATCTCATCCTTGTACAGATCCTCCTTGCCAAAGTATCAATTGCTCATCGCGGTCAAAAATCATATCATCTACATACGGTACGGTGATCGACATTCCTCTGCAATACAGTGGGGTTTGGATCTCGCCTCACTCTTGGAGAATCGAAGCTTGGTGGAGAAATGGCTTTGTACATCCGAGTGTACCAAGCACGGTGCTTGCTCTCATCGTACGGTGCTCTCTTGGTCGCTTCTGTGGGCTGGCTATTTGAAAAATCTCGAAACCTTTGGTGCTCTTTGCCACACTTCCTCCTTAATAACTCCATTGAGGAACGCGAATGTACATCCATACGGTGAATGTGCCACCCCATGTAACATTTGAGAGAGCAAGGATCGTCCGTATGGAAAAGTACCTTGCGACGGTGCAAAAAGTCTCCTCATAGTCAATCCCTCGATGTTGTGAAAAGCCACGGTAGCTCTAAATCTCGCCTTTTACTTATCACACTCCCGCCCAATTACTTTCTTCACTTTGTAGATCCATCGCACCCACCGCGGTTCCCTCTGGTCTTGGGACAATCTCCCATGCCTTTATTCTGATGATCGAATCATATTCTTCGATCATCGCATCAACCCATACGGGTTCCTCCGCTTCCTCAAGGGTAAACCCGTCTGTTACATTGACTCATAGAGCCATGTATCATCGTGCGTCAAGGTGACTACCTCTGTCTTGTTGTCTTTGTGGGTCTACAACACTTCTGCACGTCTGCAGGCAGTCGCTCGACTTCTTTGAAATGCGCATAACAACACTACGATGGTTCGTGCGCCACGATGGTTTCTTCCACCTCTGGAACTTCCTGCGGATGATCGCCCGGAAGCTCCTCGCGGGGACTAACGACTCCTCGTACGCACGTAAAGGTGGCTCCTCTCAGCGAGCTTCTTTGCCGCAGCTTTCTCACGAAATTTTATATCCCGTCGCTGTGGGTCTTTCATTGTACGGCTCTGCCACGGTAGTTGTGAGGGTGTGTCGGTGTACCCCACAAATATTCCAACCTCGGCATTTAAGATCCATCTTCCTTCTGCATCCTTAAGTACATGTGTGAGCAGGGAGAACCAAAAATACGCAAATGGAAATAACGAGGCCTCTTGCAAGAATAAGCCTCCTGGGTGTACTCATGCCAAGAACTTCCTTGTAGGGACAATGGGTGCACACATGTGCTAACATTGTATTGCATGCCTACGACCCACAAGTGAAGGTAGGCTACTGATCATGCAACATCGCCGTCGCACCACGATGGGTGCAAATGTTTCCACTCGGCCACCACATGGTCTGTGGGTTGTAGGGTGTGATGAGCTCTCTGCGAATCATATCGTATTTGCGAGAACTCCTTGAATTCATCCGAGATGAATTCACCGCATATCACTCATAGAGAAATCACCTTCTTCCCGAATCCTTCCTGGAAGCGATTATGCAAGCCTCGAAGAACTTCGTGAATGTATGTCGACTCTTCTTCGCATGAAGAAGATGCGGCCTTACGAGAGAAATCGTCAACAAAGATCACATAATACTTTGTTCTTCCTTAAAACAGGCGAGAAGGACCACACACGTACGCGCGAACTCTCTCAGGATCGTCGTGGTGCGACTATCCTTCTCGTGAAAAGGTGGCTTTCACCTGCCCCTAAAAAGTACACCTTGCAACGATGGTACAACGAGGGTGCCCTTAGAATGGGTGAAATGTCTTTGAGAGAATCTTCAAAGCTCCATGGTGAAGGTGGCCAATCTCCTGTGCCACGGTTCGCCAGCTCATCATCCCCGACTCACCACTTCTCCATATGCATGTATGGGCTAACGAAGCCATCTGCCAGCGGTAAGGTTCTTGGTTGAACCCCTATCTTCCAGGTCTCTCCGATGGTCTTATTGCGCGGGAAGGCTTTTCCTTCAACGAAGACCACATCATACCCTAATCCTCCAACATCACCAGGAGATCAATTCTTCTTCAATCCCGAGTACATATGACATCACTTCAATACAAAGGTTTCGAATCCTCTGAAAGGATATGGTGCCGATACCCGGTCGCACTATGTCTACCATCATCGCCCATCTGCGATGCACACCCAAATCTTTGTCCTCCAGAGCTGGAAACAAATCCCGATCTCCCCGTCTGTGGAAACCCAAGCGCACCGCTGTCCAAAACCACACCGATCACTCACACTTGGGCAAGCATAAAATCGGTGAAAATTCAAGCCTCATTGTAAACCAAAGCTTCTCCATCTATGGAATCTTTTCGCTTGCTTGTTCTTCTTCTTCTTTGGACAATTGGTAGCATAATGTCCATGATCATGGCGATGCAGCTTGCTTCCTGCTTTCACCATATCCTTCTTCTTTTTCCCTTTGCAGAATGAGGTTTTCTTACCCTTCCCTTCTTTACAGCACAGCAACTAATGCGCGATTTTCTTCATGGCTCCACCCAGTGAAGATCCATCCTGATAGTCCTCATGTCTCTCACTGCATGAGATCCGCCCAAGGCGCCTCCCATCCTAGCAACCTCGACCATTGACACTATCTTGAAATGAGTGCCAAGCCTTCGGAAGACCAAGAAACCCCGAGGTAGACCATGTCCTCATCTTCGACGTTCTTCACCGCCCCGACTCATCTGCGTGAGTGAACTTCATGAGAGTGTTGGCGATACGCGGCCTTTCTCCATCTTGATGTTCACGGAATTATCTTTAGGCGCAGCTCCTTTCGTCCTCTTACTGCGGGATAGATCCGTGGCTTTCCACATTAAATATGGAAGCCTTTCCATACGGTGGATACAATATGATCCTTGACGCCTCAGCGAGGATCCTTCGACATGTCTTCTTTTGCCATACCGCCGACTTCGGCGGGGGATCGGTGGGCTTTTGGACATGTGTCTACGAACTCCTTCAGGACCATTATCTTCTAATACGCCTCCATGCGGTCCTTGGCAACATAATTGTTGCCTTCAAGAGCATATTCGAGTCGCAAACCGTTGAAAAACCTTGTTTTCATACCCGGCACCAAGAAAACAAAAATGCTGCAAAATTCGAATTCCACCTCAAAGCTCAACCGCTCTAGATACGCGAGAAAAAATTATTACAGCACGGTCATTTGTAAAGAGGCGTTTACTAGACCTTTCACTTTCCAAAAGAATGAGTCAGGAGGCTACAGCATATGGGGCTACTGTCTCACAAGGAAACCAAGTTTGTAATCATTTTGTGATGATCAATCTCTGCTTCAATAGCTCCGATGATCAATATCGCTCTGATACCATGTATAAATTTTCTGAATAATGATTAATTATCCACCGAGACTATCCACAGTCACATACAATTCAATTTATATGCAACATAATCTCTTCCTCGAGATCAGGCGCATCAAACATCTGGAAATAAAAATCAGCGATAACACATCAAATCATCATACACATTAACATAGTATGTATGGGGAAAGCTTATGGCTATGAAAACCCCCGTGGCTATTGTGTATATTATAATGGATAAATCATGTAACAAACTCGGTACAATACTCCTCACAAGTGCCTAGAGTGCTTTCTCATAAGGTGCCACAAACTGGTGAGTTTTGAACGATTCTTTGGTTTAAAACTCACCACTAATTGCCTTTCTCTGTTAGCAATCTAGGCCTGTCTGTGGGAATCCAATTGAATCCCCTTGGATTGTTGATTGCAATCATCATGGAAATTCCTCCAAGTGTGGTGCAAATCTCATGCACAACTGATGTAACCATGCTTATTAGCTAACTCCACCCTTTCATCTGCCTCTTTCCTTTGGTCTCCTGGCCCGAGTCATGCCTTGTGGTAGTGATGTGTTCTTAGGTTGAATAATGAGTTACTAATTAAATAATTAAATAATATTTAATTCACTTCACTCATAATTGATTAGCTGATTAAACTAATCTCAGTTCAACTAAAATAAACGGAACACAACTCCACTAGGCTGTCTCCTTCGCTCCACCAAACACGCGCGAGTCTATGTTTGAAGTACGACCATGCATGATGCCATCGAACTAACACGCCGGGAATGGTGTAGTTCCTGCGTACGGATGTGAGCACTTCCAAAGGCTAGAACTGAGTGTCAATGAATGACACAGAGTTTATGGTCCAAATATTGAGGTAAATAATATTTGACTTCTATTTTGGGGAGAGGTAGTCTAAAAATAGACTTGGGCTTTATGGGTCGAAAAATGAGTCCCATCTACACAACATGACCAATTCTCCAAGAATCTCATGCGTCCGGACCATGCTCATGTGTCTAAAAATAGACATAGTCTAAAAATGAATTTTGCGCAGGAATTTGCGGGCCCACTTAGTGAAAACGACTTCATTTCACTAAGCTCCATCATCTTGCTACGTTTTCAAAATCATGAGAAATTCCTCCAAGTGGTGCCAAATCTCCTTGCACAATTGATGTCGCCAACGATAGTGACTCCACCCTTTCATCTACCTCTTTCATGGTACTCATGAGCTGATCCTTCTTTGTGGTGAGCGATGTGTTCTTGAGTTGAATAATGAGTTACTAATTATTAAGATTAAATAATATTTAATTCACTCCATATAACTAATTGATTGACTAGTTAAACTAATCTCAACGAGTTCAACTAAAATAAACGAACACAACTCCACTGGCTCTCTCGTTAGCTCACAAACACGCACTAAGAGTCCCTGCTTCGAAGTCAGCCATGCATGATGCCATCGACGCAAGATAGCGTGGTCCTGCGCTTCGGTGCATGAGCCATGAAAACCATTTTGATGCTCCGAGTAAAACTGAAAGATTATAGTCTAAATATTATTAAGGGTAAATAATATTTGACTTCCCTATTCAGAGCGAGTCTAAAAATAGACTTGAACTATAGGTCAAAAATAGAGTCATATATTTTCAACATCACCAATGCTCCAAGAATCTCATCACATGATACGGACCATGCTCCCATATGTCTACAGAGGAAATAGACATAGTCTAAAAAAAAATAGTTTGCGCCGAAATTTGCACTGCCGGGCCCACTTAGTGAGCGACTTCATTTCACTAAGCTCCATCATCTTGCTGCATTTTCAACACTCCCCTCTCGACAAGTTATGGATTATCTAACCCTATCCTGCCTGCGTGGAGATTTGAACTTGTACGAACGGCGCCTTCGTTAGGATGTCGGCATCTTGGTCTCTGGTAGGAACATATGAAAGCATCATGATTCTATGTACCCGAACACGATCTGCGGTATGATGGTGCACAGTGTCGGTGTTTGGACCTATGTGAAATACTACTGGATTGGCCGAGGAGGTTCCAATGCAACTACGGATTTGTCACGATGAATCTGCGTAGGCTCACGAAATGCGGCTTGAACAATCACTACGAGGATCTTCCTCATCCAAATAACCCTGCCGCGTGCGACCGGAGCTGGTGCCATGTACTCGGCCTCGCCGGGCGGGTGCCACGGATCTCTGCTTCCTACGCCAGAAGCTGTCGGCCAATGCGAAAGGCTCACTCCGGATGTGCTCTTACGGTGCAACCCAGGGCTCACCCAATGCGCATCGGTGGGCGGTCTTCGCTCCATCCTCTGTACGGCCACCATAGACCATATCCCGATGTGCCTCTAATATAGCATGACCATGCTTGCCTTCCAAAAAACTTGGTAGGCTTAACCATAGCTTAGAACGCGGTTGGCCCCCGCACCAGCATATGTCGGGTCGTGTGTTGACCCGGACCATAGCGACCACCAGCGCCGATGAACGGTCGCATCACCACTACCCTCACGGCCCAGGTAGCATCCTCCTTCCTCAAACCACCGGGGAAGAAGGGTGTCCGTGAGCTTGCGGCCTTGCATGTTGGGCCTCCCGGTCTCCCGAGCATAACGCACGAGAAACAAACGGGTCCTCCCGATGTGCTGCCAAATCTCCAATTCCGAGGAAATAATAAGGATACCCAAGTCCTTGCGTCTCAAACTCGTGCAAGATCCTCCCCGCCCGCGAAAGTATCCGGCCGCCATGCCCGGTCAAGAGTCGGATCATCTACATACGTTATGATGATCAACATCCCTCACCACAATCTAGTACGGTTTGGGTCCGCCTCACTCTTGGAAATCCAAGCCGGTGAGTGGCTTTGTCTGTCCAGAGTGTACCAAGCATAGGGTCGCGCCCGGCCGTGCAGTGCTCTCTTGAGTCGACACACATGCGACTCACTTTGCTGAAGATCTCGGGGGAAACCGAGCACTCTCTGTACCGCCCTCCTCAATAACTCCATTGAGGAATACGGTATTCACATCCATACGGTAGATGTACCCACCCATCGCCTTTGAGGAAACGAGGGTCGTCCCATGGAAAAGTACCTTGCGACGGTGCCTGGTCTCCTCATAGTCAATCCTGCGATGCCGCGAAAACCACCGAGCGCCAAGTCTCACCTTGTACTTCTCCACACTCCCCGTCGGTACTGCTTGCTTTGTGAATCCATCGCGAACCCACCACGGAATTTCCCTACAGGTCTTGGGACAATCTCCCATGCTGCTGACTACGGCAGTCGAATCATATTCTTCGATCATGGATTCAACCACTACGATTTCCTCCACAGCTTCCTCAAAAGGGGATGGCTCGTCACAACACATTGACTCACAAGAGCCATGTCCGGTGTATCGATCCGGTGGCTTCCCATGTCTCTCTGCGCTATGCGCGGGGTGGTCCTACAACCTTCTGCACGTACGACCGGTCGCTCCAGCACGCGGGTGCGCGTGCGCCCTGCGGTGGTTCGGTGCGCAGGTGGTTTCTTCCTCGCGGAAATTCCTCACGTGGCTGATCCACATCCGAAGCTCCTCCTTGGGAACCCCCATGACTCCTCATCTGCATCCAAGTGGCTCCTCTCAAGCGAAACACGCCCGCGGCTTTCTCCTCCACAGGTGATATCCCGTCACACAACGGTCGCCGGTACCGTACGCTTAAATACCTCGGTAGTTGTGAGGTGTATCGATGTACTAAATATTCCAACCTCGATGGGTTGGATCACGACTTCATCGCATCCTTCGTCACATGCATGTGAGCGAGAGAACCAAAAATCCGTAAATAGGAAATATCGGGCCTCTTGTAAAACCCGACACTCACATACGGTGCCTCCTTCTTGAGAACACAACGAGGACAACGATTCTTTGTCTGTTGCTGTATTGCATGCCTCGACCTGGTGAAGGGTAGGCACGATCTGCAACATCGCCGAGTACGACACCACTACACGTTGTTCTTCCGCTCCAACCACCCGGGTCATGGGTTATGGGGTGCGATGAGCTCTCTCCAGAATCCCTTAATAGGTAGACTCCTTGAATTCAGGCCAAAGTTGAATTCTGCAAGTTATCCTCCTTAGGCAATCACCTTCTTCCTCGGCTCCTTCTTCGGCCGATTACTTTAAACTCCCATAACTTCGCGAATGTATCGCTCATGTACGCCGAAGAATATCCAACACTTTCGAGAGGGTGTCGACGAGGTCACATGTAGGCACAGCAGCACAACGTAAAACAGCGAGAAAGGACCACACGTGCGTGTGCGTCTCCGGGATCGTCGTGTGCAACTATCCTTCTCGTGGTGGCTTTCACATACTTCCCTAAAGTACACCCCCTTGCTTTGGTCATTGCGCCAGGGGTACTTGTCAAAATGGGTGAGAAATGTAACTGCGGAGAATCTTCAAAGCTCCATGGTGAAGGTGGCCCGAGCTACTCACCTTCTTATGAAGTTTGCCCCTCATCATCCCGGCTCACCACTTCTCCCACCTTGCGTACCCGCCGTTGCCACCGACCATCTCTTATGAACGATAAGGTTCTTGGTTCGGGCCCCTGTCTTTCGGGTCTCCGGTGGTCTTGTTGCGGGGGAAAGGCTTTTCATCGCTGGGGAACCACATCCTTGTATCTTCCAACATCGCCATAGAGATGGAGAGTTCTTCTTTAGTCTAGGTACATGCATGACATCACTTTAGTACAAACGAGTTTACGGACTCCCTGCGAAAGGATATGGTGCCGATACCGGTCGCAATGCTGTCTGTCCTTCGCCGACTCTCGTCTTCTTTTAGTCTTTGTCCTCCAGATATGAGAACAATCCCGATCTCCCCGTCCGCGCAGAGAGCGAAAACACTGCTGTCCAAGAACCACACGGAAGTCCCATCACACTTGAAACCAAGCATACAATAGAACAGAAATTCAGCTCGGCTGAGAAGCCAAAGCTTCTCCATCTGTGGAATCTTCCCGCTTGCTTGTTCTTCTTCTTCTTTGGACAATTGGTAACATAATGTCGCAGTCATAGCAGTGGCTGCCACTTTCACCATATCCTTCTTCTTTCCCTTTGCTAAGACAAGAGGTTTTCTTACTTTCCCCTTCTTTGCTTTGGCAAATAATGCGCGATTTTCTTCCTTGACTCCCTTTGATGAAGATCCATCTCGGCGTCCTCCTTATCTCCTCACACGCAGAATCCGCCCGGCGCTCCCATCCTAGCAGCTTCTCCCGGAAAGGCCGTCGGCACTGTCTTGGAAATGGGTGCCGAACGCCCGAGAAGACCGAGGAAGGCAGTGCGACCATGTCCTTGTGTTCGACGGTCACCCACACACTTCCCGGCTCATCTGCGCATTGAGTGAACTTAGCGAGGTATTTGGCGATACGCCGCCTTTCTCCATCTTGATGTTCTGAACATGTTTGAGCGCCGGCTTCCTTTGGTCACTCTTATATGAATAGATCCGTAAACTCACATTAGAAATGGAGAAGCCTTTCCATACGGTGGATACAATATGATCTGGCCGCCCTCCAACGAGATCACTTAGAGCACTTCGCCATCTTGTTGGAGCGTCAAGGATGCGCCCCATGTCCGGCTTTGCTATGGAAAGGATTCTCCATTTCTAATCTTGAGCTTTGACGGATCATCGAGGTAAGAGTGACGAAAAACGCGTCTCAGGTAAACTCACGTCAAGATGGACAAAAGCGACGATGTCGCCAATGCCTCACGGACTAAGCCGATGCGGTGGTGAGTGTGGGGGCTTGTCGAAAGGTGAGGACATGGTGGGTACAACTCTCCTTGGTCTTAGAAGGCTTAACCACTCATATCAAGATAGTGTCGTAATCCTTTTTTACGATATGGATCGCCTTTAAATGAATCATGCGAGGAAGAATAAGGAGAACTGCACAAGATAGATGCTTCATCAAAGGAAAATTTAATGAAAAAAACTGTAACTGTGCAAATAAAGAAGAGGAAAGGCAAGAAGACTTCTCATTAAATGCAAGCAAAGCAAAGATATGGAAAAGTAGAATATTTTCAACTGCCATAATCCATGACATTAATACTGCCAATGTCAAAGAAGAACAAGCAAGCAGAGAAAGGCAGATAAACTGGCTTCACGGTCAGCTTATTTCAGCGTGCATGCGTAGTTTCAAGTGTGATAGAGACCAGTAATTCTGAACAATGTCTGCAATCATTTCATATGACGAATAAGACTATTCTCAGAATACGGACAGATACAGATATGCACATCGAGATGGCGATGATAATAGATCTGTGTAAACGTAGCGGCTGCCATATCCTTAGAGAAATGCAGCACAAACCCTTTGTATTAGGGATTGTAAATGCATGCTGCACAGATTGAAGGCAATCTGCAATAGTGTCTTGTGGAGAATAAGTATGATGTCTTGTGAGAAAGCCTTCTGTATGGAACTCACTGGGAACTTGGAAGATAGAGTTGAACCAGGAACCTTTGCTCCATTATGGAAATGAATATTTCTTACTTAACTATGGCATGCAGAAAGGGAGAGAAAGTAGTAGGCAGGAATGATAGTAACTGGCACGAGGAGATAGGCCACCCTTCACCATGGAAACTTGAAGACCAGCCCAGGCTCTCTTGTCTTCTAAAGAGGCACTCTTGCGTATTGAGCTCGATGCAAAACAACTGCTTAGAGTATGTGAAGCCAACTCACGGAAGGATAGTGTCGTGCCACGGCGATCACGGGATTCACACGGATGTAATGATCCTCTCGATTTCTTCGGCAATGCCAGGTAATATACCTTGATCTTTGTTGATGATTTATACCGAGTGTGGATCTTCTTCATCTTTGAAGAAGAAGATACGACCAGCGAAAATTCTAATGATTTAGAAACAGCTGTCGAGAAGGAGTCGGAAGAAGGTGATTTCTCTAGGTGATAATGTGGTAGATTCATCTCGTACAATTCAGGTCTCACAGTGAAGAGGATTCGGAAATCATCAGCACCCCATAACCCGCAGTGGCTTAATTCATTTAATTTGAGCAGGCAGATAAATGGAAGTCTTGCCTTGGCGATGTTGCATGATGAGGCCTACCTCCTTGGGCAGGCATGCGATGCAACGTGTAATGAGGCCGTTGTCCTCGCAGATTCTTGGCATGAATTTTTGCCGGAAGGAAGGCTATTTTGTCTTGGAAGAACTGATATTCCCATTCTGGGAATTTTGGATTTCTCTATCTACATGCATGTGACGAGAATCTGAAGGAAAATTTGGATCCAGCCGTGGGTGGAATATTTGTAAATTTTCTTGTCACACCTCCCTTGATGCAGTGTATTTTGTGGTGATGTAAGTATTGTCTGGCAGTGCAAATTTCAGGAGGAAAACCGATGTCCTTGAAACCCGCATCGCAGTAGAGGAGATGAATTCCTGGAAAATGAGTGGGTCATTACAGAGCTCGGAGTGGAGAACCACCCATCTGTGATATCGGAGAAGCATCTTATATCAGAAAACGAAGACACAAGGATGCGAAAGAAGGTATAGAACCCTCTGTGCAATGTGAAGACGATCACTAGTCAATACACTGGAAATACATGAGAAATAGCGTAATCAATGTGTGGAGCCATCCTCTTTGAAGTATGAAAGGCTGCGTAAGGTGTGCCATGATAAATTATGGTCGATAAATAAAACAGTGTAGGAAGATTATCCCCAGACGATAGAAGTGAGTAAGTAGGTGCTGATGGATCTACAAGTAAACTGCTGCAACTAATGGAAGTGGAAATACAAGCGAATTTATTGCGTGGCTTTTCAGAAGTTGATATGAGATACCTTTGCACTTTTATGCAGAATACTCTTCACATAGATGATCCTTGCTCTCTCGGCCTTGAATGAGTAACATTCATCAGATGATCATAATGGCTAATATTCCTCAATGGAACAATGAGAATAATACATAGGCGGCCTGAAGATTCAAGTCTGTGATGAAATATCTTGCGGCCTCAAGGAAGCAGCTGTCTGAGTGAAACAAGCGCACCGTGCTTAATACCCCTTTCGGATAGGCCGATTCACTCGCAGGCTTAGATTCTTCAATGAGAAATTTGAATCAAACATGCAGAACCCAATGGTAGGAGGAAAGGCTGTGATCATGCATTGCTCTATAGCCGTGATGCGATTTTGACTAGCGTGGCGATTGTCTTTTCATGCAGAGGAGGATCTTACTGCGAGGATTTGAGATGAAGGGTAAGGCATCCTTCATTATTTCGCAGGATTGGAGATTTTGGCGGCCTTGTGGAGAATTTATTTATTTGTCAGGGCAAGAGTATGCGAAGTATGCGGAGATTCAACATGCAGAGCACGCGAACATTGACACTCCTCTTCTGTGGTGGAAGGAGGATGCTGCCGATGGAGATAGTAGATGCTGTATCTATCGGCGATTAGTAGGGTAAACGTAATGGGGTCATTACGCGACTCGATAATATGCTATCGCGATTAACTTGACTTGCAAGCTATAGTATCACAAGCTCTTTAGGCGGCAATATTGCGCTATAGAAGGCACATCAGATATGTCTATGTCTGACGAAGAATGGAAGTAACTCGCTTCTTGTCACAATTAAATGAAATCTCTTAGCCGGAAGAGCGCATCTGGAAAATTCGACATTAAATGGCAGCGAATCTGTCTGGCAATCGATAGCCGCCGATTGTGAAGGCGAAGTATGTGACAACAGCCGCATCGCGAATTCTTGGATGAGAAGATCCTTGAAGATTGTGAGTTACCGCATTTAGACCTCACGATCTATTATTAACGGTGCATTAAACTCTTGGCTAATCAATATTTCATGATGAGTCAAACACGCCGACATTAGAATACCATCCTTATCGAATTTAATGTTAATGAGAATCATGAAATTCTTTCATATGACTACATAGTCGAGATACTGACATCACAACGTAAACGCTCGCGGAGCAAATTCGAATTCCATAAGAACAGGATAGAGATTGCATATAATCCATGTCTTGCTCGGAGAGTGAAAATCGACAATATGATAGGGCTTAGTAGAGAATGTCCTTGTATAGTGAGCCCTTGACAATTCGAATCTATTTTTAGACTATGTCTTTTAACGTATAGGCATGTCGAGGATTGTAGTATGTATTCTTGGGCATTTGTCATGTTAGTAAGTGGGTAGGACTCTATTTTAATTTTATGGGAGAATCTATTTTAATTTGCCTCTTTAAAATAGGGAAGTCAAATGTGGCTATCCTTAATAATATTTGGACTCCACAAACTGTGATTTTATATACATTTGCCAGTCGAGCCTTGAAATATGCTCATATGTGGAAGGAATTCTGTCAAGTTGATGGCATCATGCATGAGATTGACTTTCGATTAGAACCGATGTAGATTTTAATTGATTAAACAAAGACGACTAGTGGGTGCATTACTGTTGTTACAGATTGAAGCTATTGAAGATTGGATTTAACTAGTAATCAATTAGTTAAATATTATTTAATTCATTAATTAGTAACTCATTATTCAACTCAAGAACACATCGATTCCTTTCTGATGCATGTCGGTCAATTGAACGTTGAAGAAGGTAGATGAAAGTGAATCAACTATCGATGTGACATGGAACAATGGCGATGATTACTACAGTCGGAAGGTGCCAATGATTATTCATTTATCCCATTAAAGTTAAACCTTGGATCTCTATATGGGCAGACCATGATTACGCAATATAGAGCAAAACAATTGTGGTGGAAGTTTTGAACAGTATTTTGTTCAAAAGCTGACTAGGTGTGTATTAGCAACTTTATGAGAAAGTCTTGGTACTTGTGAGGGTATTATCGTTTTGTTACATGATTTCTCCATTATAATATACACAATATCTACGGGGTTTTTAGCTGTAAAGCACCCATACATCTGTGTTAATATGTATGATGATTTGATGTGTTATTATTGATTTTATTTCCATGTTTAGTGATCTGAAGTGGAAGATTATGTGTTGCATATAAATTGAATTGTATGTGATCGCGATAAAATAGAGTGGATAATTAATCATTATTCAGCAAATTTCTCTGACAAAAGATGATGCAACAAGATGATGAGGTATTGTCACGAGTATTTTATAGGTACAATGCTTCTCTGAAGTACTAAATGCTACTCATAAAGTTACACACAATCTATTTCGATTTTGAGCAGTTCTTTTGGTTCAAAACTCACCATAATTGCAACACCTCTATTGCACAATCGCACTTTGTCTCTATAGAATCAATTTGGTCATAGCCTTGACAGCGCAATCATCATGGGCCAATTCCTCCAGAGTAATAATTGCAAATCTCATTTTAGCGAGTATATAGCCAACATGATAGCTAACTCCACCTTTCATCTACTCTTTCCTTTGGTCTCATGAAATGGTGTTCTTTGTAGTGAGCGTGTGTTCTTGAGTTGGAAAATGAGTTACTAATTAATAGATTAAATATTTAATTTATCCACTCCATAACTAATTGATTAGCTGGTTAAACTAATCTCAGCAATTCAACTAAAATACGTATATTTTGTTTGTCTCATTAACTCCACCAAAATTTTTGTGATCCCTAGGCGGGAGTCAACCATGCATGATGCCATCAAACCGCGGAATAGCGCGTAATTCCTCTTGTCATGTCGCAGGCCACTTCAAGGCCTCGAGCTGAAGTGCTCCCAAGGAAATGTTCTTGTTTAGGTCCAAATATTGTGGGGTAAATAATATTTGACTTCCTATTTTAAGAGAGCATTCTAAAAATGGAGTTCGACCTGTAGGTTACGAAAAATGAGGTCCCATCTGTTTTTGCCAACGACCAATGCTCCAAGAATCTCCCCATACTACAATCAGGATGCATGTCCATATGTCTAAAAATAGACATGGTCTAAAAATAGATTTTGTGAGAATTTTGCTGTAAGGAGCACTTAGTGAAAGCGACTTCATTTCACTAGCTCCATCATCTTGCGTTTTAAACACTCCCTCTCGGCAAGGTGCGGTTATCTGTGACCCCTATCACTGCCTCTGTGGAATTGAACTTGCTCTGGTGAGCAGCAAGTACGGATATCGGCATCTGATATACGCGGGAACATATGAAAGCATCGTGATTCTCTGCTGAACACAATATCGATATTGTGATACCGAGTATGGGTGTGTTTGGACCTATCATGAAATACGGATTAGTGAGAGTTTAATGCCTTTCTGTTATCACGATGAATCACTATGAGCTCCAAATACCTTTGAGCAATCTGCCGAGGATCTTCCTCATCCAAATAGCCTCGCGTACGAGCAATCTGTTGCCATGTACTCGGCCATGTGGGCGGGTGCTGAGATCTCTTGCTTCTGTTGTACCGGAAGCTGTATGTTAATCTTTGAAAACTCCTCCGGTGTGCTCCTTGGGTCCGTTGGACTCCACCCAATGCGCATCGATTGAGCTTTCGAAAGCTTGGCTCATCCTCCTATCTGTACCATGGAGCATATCCCAAATGTGCCTCTAATATAGCGCAATACCATGCTTTTTGTAACCAAAAAACTTAGTGAGCTTAACCATAGCCATGAAATACGGTTAGCACGTAGCATATGTCGGGTGGGTATTCGACCGGATACATAGCATTTGTTGTCCGATACGACGGTGGCATCCTACCTTCGGCCGGGCGCATCCTCGCTGCTCAACCACCGGAAAGAGGGTGTCGACGAACGCGACCTTGCATGTTGAACCTCTCCCGAATCTCCAAGGCATGCCCGCGAGAAACAAGCCGGTCCTCCCGCTGCCTTTCGCCCAAATCTCGATCTGGAAATAATGAAGGATGCCCCCAAGTCGCTTCATCTCTCGGCTCTCGGTAAGATCCTCCTTGCGTAAGTATCAACTTCTCATCACTGGGTCAAATCGGATCATCTGCACATACGATCCTGAGTGATCGGCGGCTTCTACACCACAGTACGAGTACGAGGTTTGGATCTGCCTCACTCTTGGAAATTAAGCCTTGGGTAAATGTTTATCCTTGGTGCAAGCACGGTGCTTGTATCAGCCCGTCTGATGCTCTCTTGAGTGGCCCACATGTGACTCCTTGCCGAAGATCTCAAAACCGCCGGAGCCTGCTCTATGTACACTTCCTCCTCAATAAATCCATTGAGGAAGCAGGTCTTTCATCCATGCGATGAATGCTGCCATCTGTTGAGAAGCAAGGATGGTCTGTGGAAGAGTGGCACGGCGGGGTTAGTCTCTTAGTGCGTCCCCTGCGATGCGGCCAAGGGCGTGGGTCTCGCCTTGTTCTTCCACTCCAAAGTGGTGGTAGCCTTGTGAATCCATGGTAGACCCTCTTGATTTCCCCACCGATCTTGGGACAGTCTCCATGTTGCTGGCCTAAGCGATCGCGATCATGTTCATGCGATCATGGCATCGCCTGTCTCGTTCCTCCCACCGGCCTCAAGAGGGATGAGATGTGTCACCATGCCCATTTGGTGATTGGTGTCTCAAATTGCTAACATAAATTATCACTTGGGATTAGGTAATTTGACAGTGTGAGCGCACTATATGTAGATAACCTATCTATTACTTTTTGTCGTTTTTGGATTTTTAAATTAAAAGACAAATACTAATTAAATATTCAAGATAATGATGTCCATAAAGCCAGTTTTCCAAACTTCAAAGAATTTTAAAACACCTGACCAGAAAAAATTAATTCCTAAAGAAATGAAAATTTACATCACTATTCTAATCAAGCAAACAATGAACTATTAGTCATGAAACTCATTATCCTTGCTATTTTGTCTAGCTTTCAAAAAAGCTGACACTCAAAGAAAAGATTGCCATTAAACAAAAACTAAAATAAAATTACATCAACTCATATTAGGCCCCTCACCATTAGTCTGTATTTCCTGCTTTAGGAGGTAATCATAAACAACTTGAGCAATCTGATATAATTTGCGGAAAAAGAAACTAATATCAAACTACACACTCAGCAACTGATCCCTCACCCCATTAGTCCATTCCTGGCTTTGAGTTAAGCGAAAATGACATGAGCGATTCTAATATGTATCTAACTTGTGAAAAATGGCTAATATCAAACTACACACTCCTTAACCAATCCCTCACCATCGATCCCGATTAAAGCTTTCGAATGTTGAAAATAGCCTGATAAATTAATATGTCAACATGATAAACTAATATCAAACCACACACTCATACTCAATCCCTCACCATCGGTCCAATTGTGGCTTTGATGTTGAAAATGACATGAGCAATTTAATATCTAAATCTAACTACGAAACAAATATGCAAAGGCCGAAATAAACAAACGGTCTTGGAATTAAACAAAAACTGAAAGAAATCAGCGAAGAAACAATATTGATTCCATGTATTAGTCATAAAAAGATATTTTAATCCCAGGCTGCCAAAGTGTGCTAAAAGCTATGATTTGACAATCTAAGTAAGGAAATAACAAGCAAAACGAATTGAAAGCAACTTATCTAGAAAACATGTAAAAGCCTCCTTGGATAGCAGAGCCTATTGCTACCAATTTGAGTAAAGTCCTTCAGCTCTGCAAGGTTACGTAATCAAAACAGCATCAAAGGCTGAATTTCTGTAAAAAGAACTCTAAATCTACATCCCATTCCATCTTGAACAACACAAAGAATTCTCTACTACTTTTTCATTACTTCCTCATTACTTCCTCCATTACACCATGATAGGAGAAAAGCTTCTCCATAACATACAAAATATGAGGAATCATCTTATTAATGAGGTCATGAATCTCTCCCTCCATCTCTGAAGTTACAATCAAAATAGAAATGATAAAGACACATGTCTTTCTGAAGTTTCAGCACAACTAAGAAATGAGACACATATCTCTTAGAGTTTCAATACAACAAGGAAGTGAGACACATGGTATAAATTCTATGTTCTCAGCAAATTCGAATTTGGCCTTAGAGTGCCACATAAGGGTCTTCTAAGTCTCATGCAGCCTACACATCATACAAACTCATAACACATATGTAGATATATGAAACTATAGCCCAATTTTCTAATTTCTAATCATAAATTCACTTAAAATACATAGACAATAACTTTGGAAAACAAGGATCCTAACCTGTTATGAAAATGGTTACTTGATAGGTTTAAGTCAAATGGCTATGAAATAAGAAGCTAAATAGTTGTAACAATGGAAATATGTATGAATATGGAAGAACACTTTTGAGACTCAACATACCCCATTTGAAGTTGTTGATGTCCTCATGCAACTATTGCAATAGTTAATTTGTCCCATGATTTGATGAAGCTCATATAGATTTTGTTCCAAACTTTTTATTACTTGATATTTTCTTTTTGGCAGTATAATACATTTGATTGCAACATTTTTGAATGGTTTGATTCTAGTGTGACAATCATTTTTGTTTTGACAGTGGTTTCTTGCTTCTTAACAATGCTTTATTTTCTTTGTTGCATCAAAGTTTGTGAAAACATTTAGAATCAATTACTTTACATCAATGAATTGATCATTTTGCAAGGTATATAATCTTTTGGATCTGTGCGCAACAATAGTTGGTTGGGAAGTATATGTGGGTGGAAATGAAATGAAAAATGTATGATAGTGTATGACATGTGGATATGAAATGATGTCTCTCTTCCCCCAACTAAGATGCCAGCAATATGGAAAAGGGAGTAAGGAATTTTCCAAAGTTACAATTTTTAACATTCTAATGAATTACTGACTAAAAATTAGAAAACAACATGCAACCCACTTACCTTAAGTGGATGAGTTGTGTGTGTAGTGCATTGCCAAATTCTGATCATATTCTTCTTCAGTGGGCTGAACAAGAGAGTCATGGATAAAGAGATGGATGACTTTTTATTGCCTACTAAAACTTGTTGAATGCGCTACGAAATCTTGAAAATAATAGTCTTCATGTCTTAAAACTCATTGGCACTAATTCCTACTATGTGAAAAGACCATTGGGATGCTCGAACATAGTGAAAATTGTTGACTTAGTGGCCATTAATGGATGCCACTAGTCAACACGAGAACTCTCACCATTGATGACAATGAAAGTCAAAGATGCCCAAACACATCTTGCTAGAGGTACGAATGATTTTGCAGTGTCGGAGTCACCTGGGAAATGCGGCAGACAAGGACATTAATGTTCCCATTGTTTGTCAGACGCCAAGAGCTGCCATTAGGCATACAGGCCTACGAGGTGTTTTCACAAAGAACTTAGACTCAAGGACTATGGACTCCAATAATTTGCATTGAAGCGAGGCTTGTTTGTAGAATGAAAATGACAAGAAATGGAAAATGAAAATGGAAGATGGAAATGGAGGTAAAGTGGCAATGAGCAGTAAGCATATGAATGAGCCTCTTGTATTTTTATTTGTGGGTTATGAATGGACAAAAAGAAATGGAAAGTGGATGTGAATGTAAATGGAAAATGTAAGTGAAATGAGGTGAATGGTTTATTGTAGAGTGTAAGTTGATGGAGACAATAGTATACGAAAGTTTTTCAAGTGTTTGGATCTGATTTTGCATCAATATATTTTCACTCCTTTTTGTTGCTGATCATCCTCTTATGAAACAAATTGGTCTCTTTAGAGAGACACCATTCTCTTGTAGTCATTTGTCTTCCTCCTGGAACTGTAAAAAAACAATATTTATTATAACGATGGAATGTAAGATTATCAAAGAGAGAGAGGTGATCAATCTCTCTAGTTAAAATATTTACACACAAAACTTAAGAATTTTCAGTAATGAAACAAATTCTCAAAGGAAAAAATCAAAAGAATTTATACATGTTTTGGAATTAATGCCTCAAGTTGAATGTGAATTCTTTTCTAATAAATTTATTTCATTATTTACCATTTCGAACTCTAATGATGAATTTCTCATTGTGTAGATATTGCTTACAGGGACAACACCAACGATATTAATCATCAAAATCTGATTTTATGTATGAAAAGTTGGTGATTTGAGCAAATGAGGTTTTCATTCTGCCCAGAATTGGACTTTAGTGAATTGAAGGAAACAATTTCATAAGAGTGGACTGGCGAAATTGGAGAACGGTACGGAATTGGACTTTCATTTCTTGGAATATTAAAGCAGTTTCTGTATTAAAAATCTTGAATAAAAAGTTAGCCATTCATCCTTCATCATCAGTCCAAAATTGATCAATACCTTCAGAAAAATTGAGCAAATAACTTATTCATTTCATTGATTCAAAATTATACATTTTTTTTTTTTTAAAATAATCAAAACAAAATTGGAAAAGAGAAATTTTTTTTTATTTTTTTATTTTTTTTCAACAAATGCTGCTAAATAAAACAAACTTAGATACGTTGATGATAAGTGACCTTTTAGCCATAGAATAGTAAGTAAAATCCTGGAATCGAAAAAAATAATATCTTTGGTAAACGATGAAAGAACATAAAAACATGATCGCTATTTCAAAAATAAAATCTTTCATCTCTTCAAAAATTTATTTTTATGTCTGTTTTGATCCTTGAGACTATCACAATCGGTAGCGCAGGACCACCCCCTACGATTTGGAATTCCAATTGCGGCGTTCTAATACTCTTCCATCCGCCATTACGAGACACGTTCAATCTCAATTGAGCTTACGCCTTATTTCTTGTCGATTTAGCGGAGACAAGCATGAAAGGTGGCGCTAGGTTGGTTGATTGGATTCAATGAAAATTTTATTTCAACTTAAGGTTCTTCTTCCTAGAAAATCGAACGAATTATAGCTGAAAATCAAACAGTACCATTCAACTCTCCGGGTGTGCAAGCAGGAAAACACCGTTTTCCTCACCGCAGCGACAAAAATGGCCTTCAAAGAAGCAGAAATTTCTCCTAGAACCACTTACGAATTTTAGCAAAACGATTTTGAGTTGTCTGAACATTTGGTCGCTTGGCTTATGTTTATTTTTTCCAATTCCTTCTCGTTTGGCCAAGTACGTGCTTTCAAAGTTTGACGTTTTCTATGACTGCGTTTTTACGTTGCTACATTCGGTACCCTTGTCAAATTGATTTTAGAAATTTTTTTAAGATTAGGTCACATCAGAACGGAATGAACGAACAATACAGTAACGGCATCCTCCTTTGATTTCAACACCACTATTATCAACGAAGACGAGCATGAGAGCAGTGAGAAATTGGGAATATCGGGATCGATTATTAAAAACTACTGCTTCAATGATTCTTTGCGTTTCCAATCTAAGAATGTTGTTCGGTAATTTCGTTGATGTACGAGATGATTATCACGAGCTTCTTTTACTGAAACCTTCTCTCTCAAAAGGTTGAGAGCCCAGTTACTCCATGTTACTTCCAATAACAGTGCCTGATGTGCAGGCCTTTAACACCAGTTGCCCTCGGCTATATGGGCTTTATTACCCATTTGTCGAATGCGATCCGACGTCCGACAACATAGTTTTCCATCTTTTCATGTTGGAAGTAATTTCTCATGTACTTTCATTTTGCTTTATTTGCCCACTCAACTCCAATAGACTTCTTCTTTTCTTATAGTTTAGATATTTAGGCTTCGGCCACTCTTTAGTATAGAATATATTTTGGAATACTAAAGATGCAAGCCTTACGAGCACTAAATAGCCACAATTCATTGCAATTCGAACCGATGAAGTATCTAAATTTGTTTTCATCAATATAATGCATTTCGAACTATGCTACCTTGACCTTTTAGAATGATATGTTTTTATTTGTTTTTTTTTGTTTTTGTCAAAGTTTTTCAAAAGGCCATGGTTTTTGTTTATTGATTTGTTTGTTTGTTTTCATTTTTTTTTTTTAATTTGTTTGTTAATAAAACTATATGTTATATTTTAAAAATTAAAAATACACGTATATATTTTACTAAACAAAATGATTTATTTATTTATTTATTTGTTTTATTAATAAATTACACATGTTAAATTTTGAAAAACAAAAATATACATATGTAATTTACAAAACAAAACAATTGTTAGTTTTTTTTTTTTAATGATTTGTTAATAAAATTATATATATATTTTCAAAAATTTTAAAAATATACATATATATCTTAATATCCAAAACAATTTATTTTTTAATTTTTTATTTTTTTATTTTAATTTTTTAATTGATTTGTTTAATAAAATTATGTATGTTATATTTTCAAAAATTTAAAAGTACACATATATATTCATTAAACAAAACAATTTATTGAAATAAAAGTTTTTCATGAATTTTTTTTTTTTTTAAATTGTTGGATAAATTGAAATGATGAAGTTTTATTTTGTCTCCTCTCTTTTTTTTTTCACATAACGTTCTTTTTAGATCCTCCAGTCCACCACAAGTACGAGAGGAGAGCATACTCAAAAATTAGCCAAAAAATTTTTACATAACAATCCTTTTTCTGATCCTCCGGATCACTGAAAGTGCGGGAGAGCATACTCTAAGAATTGTTAATTAATTTTTTAGATGTAAGAAATAAGGCTACCTAGTTGCTTCTGAAAGCAGCGAGCGCCAAAATGTTTGGTCAATTTAGTGTGTACAAATTTGCTAACATAAATTATCGACCCGGTTCGTAATTTGTTGATGTGGCGCACTATATGTGCAAGATAACCTATCTCTTTACTTTTGTGATTTTTTGGATTTTTTTATGAAATTAAAAAGACAAGTATGGAGACAAATATTCGAAGACAATGATGTCCTTCTAATGGTTTTCCAAACTTCAAAAGAATTTTAAAACACACAGACAGAAAAAATTAATTCCTAAAAGAAATGAAAATTGCATCACTATTCTAATCAAGCAAACAATGAACTATTGATCATGAAACTCATTATCATGCTGTTGTCTAAACACAAAAGAAAGCTGTACTCGGAAGCAAAAGATTGCAAGTAAAGTAAACTAAAATCAAATTACATCAACGCTCATATTACGACCCCTCACCATTAGTCTAGCTATGGCTTTCGGAGGTAATCTTGCATAAACAACACGAGCAATACGATATCTAATTTGCGAAAAAAACTAATATCCGACTACACTCATACTGCTTCAATCCCTCACCATTAGTCCAGCTGTAAGCTTTCGGAGGTAACTGAAAATGACATGAGCAATTTAATATGTCTAACTTGTAGAAAAGTAAACTAATATCCGACTACACACTCATGCTTCAATCCCTCACCACTTCGATCCCGGTACAGCAGCTTTGATAATGAAAATGACATGAGCAATTTAATATATCTAACTTACGAGAGAAAGTAAACTAATATCAAACTACACACTCCTTCAATCCTCACCATAAGTCCGATTATGGCTTTTTGGAAGTAACTGAAAATGACATGAGAAATTTAATATATCTAAATCTATGCGAAACAAATGTGAAGGTAAAAATAAACAAAGCGGTCAGAATTAAACAAAAACTAAGAAAAATAAATCGAGCGGAAAAGGACAATAGCTATTCCATGTCATTAGTCATAAAAATATGTGCAAATGCTAGGAACATATGAAAATTATGCTAAAATATGGTTGAAAGCAATCTAAGTAAAATATGACAAAAGCAGAATTGAAAGCAACTTATCTAGAAAACATACAAAAGCCTCCTTGGATATGGGCCCTACGCTACGATTTAGTGAAGTCCTTGACTCCTTAAAAGTTGTAATCAAAATAGCATCAAGAAGCCCAATTTCTCTATTAAAAAAACTCACAATGTACTTACATTCATCTTAAAATTTGTTACAAAAGACTTCTCTACTACTTTTTCATTACTTCCTCATTACTTCCTCTTTATGATGAGAAGCTTCTCTATTTATGCAAAATATAGAATACATCTGCCAATGACAGAGTCCATGAATTTCTCCACTCCATCTCTAAGAGTTACAATCAAAATAGGAAATGATAAGACACATGTCTTACTAGAGTTTCAACACAACTAAGAAATGAGACACATATCCTCTTAGAGTTTCAATACAACAGTAGGTTGTATTCTCTTGATCCCATAATCTTCTCCAACCAAGTTCGAATTTGGCCTTAGAGTGCCACATAAGGTCTTCTAGAAGTCTCCTTTGACCTACACATGTCACAAAACTCATAACATATGTGATGTGAAACTATATTGGTGCATGATTTCTAATCATAAATTCACTTAAAATACATAAAATAAATAACTTTGGAAAACAAGGATCCTAACCCATATATTTATGAAAATAGTTTACTTGATGTGGGGTTTTAAGTCAAATGGCTATGAAATAAAGGCTAAGTAGTTGAGGTAATGGGAATATGTATGAATATGGAGGGCAACGCGAGGACTCAACAACACGATGACTCACAAGGCCATGTATCCGGTGTGCCCGATGCGTTGTTTGCCTGCTGTCTGTTGTTGTGCGTAGGCGTTACAACCTTCTGCGCATCGACCGGTCACTCGGCACGCTTGGTGCGCTCGCCCTCTGGTGGTTGATGTTTTGCGCAGGTGGTTCTTCACCTCCACAAAACCTCCTCTTGTGGGTGATCCCATCAAGAAGCTCCTCCTTGGAGCTAACGACTCCTCCTTCTGCATGCAAATGTATGTAACTCCTCTCAGCCAGTGTGCCGCGGCACTATCCTCCTGAAATTTTATATCTCCCCGCGCACAACGGGTCATGAGCATCGTAAATACACCCGATAGTTGTGAGGTGTATCGGTGTACCCCACCAAATATTCCAACCTTAGTAGTTAGATCCAGCTTCTTCTTACGCATCCTTCGTCACATGCATGTGAACGGAAGACAAAGAAGTACGGGTAGGGAAATATCGAATGTCTTGCTAGAATAAGCCTCCTCCGGTGTATGCTCATGTCAAGAACCTTGTGAGGACAACGGTTACTGCCACATACAACTGTATATGCATACCTACGACCTGATGAAGGGTAGGCCCTAATCATGCAACATCGCACAGCCACAGCACCCACGATCATTATGTTCTGCTTTCGTACCCCGTTCTGCTTTGTGGTTTATGATGCGATAATCTCTCGAATCCATACACGCTGTGAAACTCCTTAGGTGGTGAGATGAATTCTGCCTGGCTATCCTCATGAAAATCACCTTCTTCCCCGACTCCTTCTCGACTAGTGCTTTAAGCACCTCCAAGAACTTCGCGAATGTATCGCTCTTCTTCTGCATGAAGAAGATCCAACACTGGAAAATCATCAACAAAGATAACATAATACTGTGTGCTTTATTGTCGAAACAGCGAGAAAAGGGACCACACACGTCTGTATGTGAACTCTCTCGAGATCGTTGTGGGCGACTATCATATAGTGAAAGGTGGCTTTCACATACTTCCCTAAAGTACACCCTTGCCTTTGGTCATTGCGCAAGAGTGCCTGGGAAACCCGATGGCTCTGCTGAGAATCTTCAAAGCTCACATGGTGAAGGTGGCCCAATCTCCTGTGCCACGATTTGCCCTCATCATCCCAGCTCACCACTTCTCCGCCTTTCATGCTACATGTTTCTTGCAATCGTCTGTTGATAAGGTTCTTGGTTCGAACCCCTATCTTAGGGTCTCTCGGTCTTGTTACGGGGGAACGCACTACCTTCGGCGAAGACCACCATCATACCCCTTGTCACTAGCATACTTAGATGTCGAAGTTTTTCTTCAATCGGTACATGCCGCGGCATCCCTCGATACAAAGGGTTTACCGGACTCCCTGCGAAAGGATATGGTACGTGCCAGGTCACCCACTATGTCTGCCATCTCGCCCATCTCGTGCTGCACACCCAAATCTTTGTCCCTCCGGATACGAGAACAAATCCCAATCTCCGTCATATTAATGACGCACCGCGTCCGGGCCATACCGATCATCACACTTGAAACCAGGCATGCGATGGGTGAGAAATTCAGCTCGAGCGCAAGCCAAAGCTTCTCCATACATGTATCTTCCGCTTGCTTGTTCTTCTTCTTCTTTGGACAATTTGTGCCATAATATGCTGCAGCGGTCATGGCCGGTGGCTTGCTTCACTTTCACCATATCCTGCTTCTTGCCCTTTGCTAAGTGGAAGGTTTTCTTACCCTTCCCTTCTTTGCTTTAGCAGCAAAAGCGAGTTCTTCCTTGACTCCCTTTGGTCGAGGTCCATCACGGTAGTCCTCCTTGTCTCCTCACACCATGAGATGTCAACCCCAAGCGCTCCCATCCGGCCGACTTCTCACGACCATTGACACTATCTTGATATGAGTGCCGAGCAACGAGAAGAACAAGGAAACCCGGTCGACCATGTCCTCGTCTTGGTCACCCCCACATCCCGGCTCATCTCTTCGCAACCCAGGTGAACTTAAGCCAGGGTATTCGCCGATCACCGTAGCCTTCTCCCATCTTGATGTTCTGAGCTTATCTTTGAGCGCCGGCTTCCTTTGGTCACTCTTCCTGCGGAATAGATGCGTCGAAGCTTTCACATTACGTCTTAAACCTTTTCACGTAAGTGGATACCAATATGATCCTTGATGCCCTCCAACGGATCGCCCGACACTTTCTTTCTTCTTTTTCCATGCATCGACTTGATAGAAGGATGGGTGGGCTTTTGGACGTAGTATATAAATCCTTAGAACCATTATCTTCTAATACTGCCTCCATCACGATCCTTCCATGCAACATAATTAAAGCGCAACTTCAAGAGCATATTAAGGTCGCAAACTAGTTGAAAGACATTTTTATACAGCACTGAAAAACAAAAGCTACTGCCCAAAATTTCGAATTCCACCTCAAAGCTCAACCGCTCTAGATGCGGCAAGGAATAAATTGTTCCTAGCCTGATTCGGTACAAGGCATTACCCAGGACCTTTTCACTTTCAGAAGAAAGATGAATCGGAGGCTACAGCACGTACGGACTACGCTCTCACAAAATAAGTTTGTAATCCTTTGATGATCATCTCTTGCTTCAATAGCTCCGATACCATGTGTAAATTTGCTGAATAATGAGATTCGTTATCACCAAGGACTATCACAGTCACATGCAATTGAATTTATGCAACACATAATCTCTTCCACTAGGATGTCAAACGTACGGAAATAAAATCAAGCGATAACCCGTCAAATCATCATACACATTAACACGGTATGTGGGGAAAGCTTATAGCTGAGAAAACCGCAACTATTGTGTATATTATAATGGAGAAATCATATATAACAAAATCGATACCAATGCTCATCACAAGTATAAGTACTTTCTCATAAAGTTACACACAAACCAGCTACGAGTTTTTGAGCAAGTGCAGTTCAAAACTCACCACTAATGCCTTGCCTCTGCGAGAAATCATGGCTTTGTCTGTATAGAGATCCAAGGTTCGAATCTCCTTGGCTTGACGATTGCAATAATCATAGGCATTCCTCAGTGTATTTTAAATCTCTTTGTTGATGCTACTTCGCTGATAGCTAACTCACCCTTTCATCTATCTCTTTCTTTGGTCTCCTTTGGGCCAGTCCTTTGCTTTGTAGTGGTGATGTGTTCTTGAAGTTGAATAATGAGTTACTAATTTAATGAATTAAATAATATTTAATTCACTCCACTCCTCAATAATTGATTAGCTAGTTAAACTAATCTCAACGGTTCAACTAAAATAAACGAACACGACTCCACTACGTTGTCTCATTAACTCCACAAACTCCACCTTGCGCTGAAGTCTACTTGGGTCAGCAGCGGTACCCTTGAGCCTAGGAATAACATAATTCCTCTGTGGGATGGATGAGCCACTTCGAGCTTGATGATGCTCCGAAGGTAAACTGAATTTTATAGTCTAAATATTATTAAGGGTAAATAATATTTGAATTCCCTATTACAGAGCGGTCTAAAAATAAGGCTTTGACCTATAGGTCCAAAAAATAGAGTCCCATCTCGCACACCAACATGACCAATGATCCAAGAATCTTGTCTCGCAATCCCCGGACCATGCTCATGTGTCTAAAAATAGACATAGTCTAAAAATAGATTTTGCGAATTTTCCTGTTGGCCCATAGTGAGCGACTTCATTCACTAAGCTCCATCATCGCACCGCATTTTCAACACTCCATCTCAGCAAAGATATGGATTATTGCAACCCCTATCACTACCTGCAACAGAATTCTAACTTGCTCTTTTGGTGAGCGCCTTTCGCAGGATGTCGGCATCGTGATCCTCGTGGGTATATGAAAACATCATGATTCACGGCGAACACAATCCTAAGTATGATGGTGCAGTGTCGATGTGTTTGGACCTATCATGAAATCTTTGGATTAGCGAGAGTTTAATGCAACTCCTAAACAATCCTGTGAGGATCTTCCTCATCCAAATAACCTCGCATGCGACCAAGCTAGCTGCCATGTACTGCGGCCTCTGTTGGGCCCCGTTACTTGCCGGATCTACGCTACCATTGTGCCGAAGCTTGTTGTCGACCCAATGCTGGCGTCTCCAGGATGTAGTCTTCTAGTCAGTTGAACACCTTGTCTGCCATCGGTACGCGGAAAGCTTGGCTCCATCTCTGTCTGCCACCATGAACCATATCTGAAATGTGCCTCTATTATGGTACCGCAATACATGCTTTGTGGCAAAAAGAGCTTCGTGAAGCAACCATAGCTTGCGAAAGTTGATTGCTTTGCATAGCATATGTACGAGTCCGTGTATTGACTTGAGATACATGGCGACCCCATAGCGTACGATGAACGGTGGCATCCCACTAACCACATTTGAGTAGCATCCTCCTTCTCAACCACCGGGAAGAGGGTATCGCGAGGCTTGCAGCCTTGCATGTTGAATCTCTTTCCGTCTCCTCGGCATACTTGCAAGAAACAAAAACGGGTCCTAAGATTTGCGCCACAAATCTCGATCCCGGAAATAATGAAAGGATGCCCAGAGTCCCCGCCGCCGCCGAACTCTCGTGCAAGGTCCTCCTTGCGCAGAAAGTGTCAGCTGCTCGCCGCCGGTCAATCAGATCATCGCCAGTACGATGATCAACGACTTCCTCACCAAAAATCTCGTACGAGTTTGGATCCGCCTCACTCTTGAGAATCCGCTTCGTTGATGGCTGTCTGCTCAAGGTGTATAGCTTACAAGGTGCTTGTGACCCGTACGGTGCTCTCTTGGTCGGCACACATGCGACTCATTGCGAAAATCTTGAAACCTTCAGGCCCTTTCTGTGTACACTTCCTCCTCAATAACTCCATTGAGGAAACGCGGTCTTCACATCCATGCGATGAATATGCCACTCTGTATTGAGAAGGCAAAAGGATCATCCGCATGGAAAGTACTTTAGCAGTGCAAAGTCTCTCATATTCGATACACCGATGCGAAAAACCACCGACGACAAGTCTGTATACTTCTCCACACTCCCGTCCAGGCACATATACTTCAGCACATGAGTCCGCCAACGAACCACCACGCTGATTTCGCCCGGTCTTGGGACAATCTCCCATGCCAACGGTACAGTAGTCGAATCATATTCTTCGATCATAGCATCGACCCATGTGGGTTCCTCCACGACTTCCTCGAGGATGGCTCGTCCTGACACAGCCCCAGCTCCCAAGAGCCATGTGTCTAGTGTATCGATCCGGTGGCTGCCCTGCGCGTCTGCTGTGACTGTGTTGTGGGTGGTCCTGGCCTTCTGCACGTCAAGACGATCGCTCGGCTCACCGTGGTGCGCATCGCCCTGCGATAGTTGGCGGCCGCCAGGTGGACTGTTCCACCCCTCCCACGAACTTCCTCTTGTGGCTGATCCACATCCGACTCCTCATAGGAACTAACGACTCCTCACGCCTGAGGTGGCTCCTCTCGGCCCGAACAACGCCTTGGCTTTCTCCTACGAAATTTTGCTGTCCCGTCGCACAACGAGTCTTGCGGCTTGTACGAAAAAATACACACCGTCGTTGTGTGGTGTATAGTGTGCCCCAAAAATATTCCAACCTCGGCGGTGGGATCAACTTCCTTCTGCCGCATCCCTTCGTCACATGCATGTAGACGGGAGAACCAAAAATCCGCAAATGGGAAATATCAGGCCTCTTGCCAGAATAAGCCTCCTCCGGTGTACTCATGCCAAGAACCTTGTGAGGATAACGGTTCTGCACATACACTGCTGTATTGCATGCCTCAGCCCACAAGTGAAGGGGTAGGCCCTGATCATGCAACATCGCCCGTGCAGCACCCACGATCGTTCTGTTCTTCCGCTCAACCACCCCATTCTGCTGTGGGTTATGGGGTGCGATGAGCTCTCTCCGAATCCCTTCTGTGCTGCATAACTCCTTGAATTCAGCCGAGATGAATTCACCACCGTTATCACTCCTTAGAGCAATCACCTTCTTCCCCGACTCCTTCTCGACCAGTGCTTTAAACTCACAGAACTTCGCGAATGTATCGCTCTTCTTCTGCATGAAGAAGATCCAGCACTTTCGAGAGAAATCATCAATAAAGATCACATAATACTTGTGCTTTGCTGTCGAAGCAACTGAGAAAGGACCACACACGTCTGTGTGAACTCTCTCAAGGATCGTCGTGGCGCGACTATCCTTCTCGTGAAAGGTGGCTCTCACATACTTCCCTAAAGTACACCCCTTGCACTGATCTGACTGCGCAAGGGTGCCCTTAGGAAGTCCAGTAGAAATCTGCTGCAGAATCTTCAAAGCTCCATGGTGAAGATGGCCCAATCTCCTGTGCCATAGTTCGCCCTCATCATCCCGGCTCCCCACATCTCCCGCCTTGCATGCCATAGCTGCGCAGTCATCTACCTGCAACTGATAAAGGTTCTGAGTTCGAACCCCTATCTTCCGGGTCTCTCCAGTAGTCTTACTGCGCAGGAAGGCTTTTCCTTCGCTGAAGACCACACCATACCCCTTATCCTCCAACATCGCCACAGAGATCAAGTTCTTCTTCAATCCAGGTACATGCATGACATCCCTCAATACAAAGGGTTTACCAGACTCCCTCTGAAAGGATATGGTACCGATACCAGTCGCACTGTATCTACCATCATCGCCCATCTCGATATGCACACCCAAATCTTTGTCCTCCAGATCTGAGAACAAATCCCGATCTCCCGTCATATGAAATGACGCACCGCTGTCCAAGAACCATACCGATCCCATCACACTTGAAACCAAGCATGCGATCAGTGAAAAGTCAAGCTCGAACTGTGAAGCCAAAGCTTCTCCATCTACAGATCTTCCCGCTTGCTTGTTCTTCTTCTTCTTTGGACAATTGGTAGCATAATGTTCGTGATCATGGCAGTGAAAACACTTCACTTTCGCCATATCCTGCTTCTTGCCCTTTGCACCAGAATGAGAGGTTTTCTTACCCTTCCCTTTCTTTGCTTTGGCCACCAAAGCGCAGTTTTCTTCATCAGCTCCCTTTGATGAAGATCCATCTCAAGTAGTCCTCCTTATCTCCTCCTGCATGAGATCCGCCCAAAGGCGCTCCCATCCTGGCAGCTTCTCCTGACCATTAACACTATCTTGATATGAGTGCCAAGCCTTCGAAAGACCAAGGAGAGCTAGGTCAACCATGTCCTCGTCTTCGACAGTCACCCCCACACTTCCCAGCTCATCTTTGCATTGAGTGAACTTCGTGAGATATTTGGCGATACTGTCGCCCTTCTCCATCTTGATGTTCCTGAGCTTATCTTTGAGCGCCAGCTTCCTTTGGTCGCTCTTACTTTGGAATAGATCCGTCAAAGCTTTCCACATTAAATATGGAGTAGCCTTTCCATGCAGGCTGGATACAATATGATCCTTGACGCCCTCCAACAGGATCCTTCGACACTTCGCCATCTTCTTTTGCCATGCTTTGACTTCAGCAGGATCAGTGGGCTTTTGGACATCCGTATCTACGAACTCCTTCAGACCATTATCTTCTAATACTGCCTCCATGCGATCCTTCCATGCAACATAATTTGAACTGCCTTCAAGAGCATATTCGAGTCGCAAACCATTGAAAGACATTTTCAACACTGGCACCAAGAAAACAAAACTGCTGCAAAATTTCGAATTCCACCTCAAAGCTCAACCGCTCTAGATCATGAGAAAAAATTATTTCTAGCACAGAGATCGACTGCAAGGGGCGTTTACCAGACCTTTCACTTTCCGAAGAAAGATGAATCCGGAGGCTACCTGGCCCGCATGCAGACTCTGTCTACCGAAATAAGTTTGTAATCATTGTGATGATCAATCTCTGCTTCAATAGCTCCGATACCATGTAGAAATTTTCTGAATAATGATTAATTATCCACCGAGACTATCCTGATCACATATCAATTCGAATTCACATGCAACACATAATCTCTTCCACTCAGATCATCACACATGCGGAAATAAAACAAGTGATAGCACATCAAATCATCATACACATTAACACAGTATGTATGGGGAAAGCTTATAGCTGAAAACCCCGCAGCTATTGTGTATATTATAATGGAGAAATCATGTAACAAACTCGGTACAATACTCCTCACAAGTACTCAGTACTTTCTCATAAAGTTACACACAAACTAGCTTGGTTTTGAACAGGTTACTGGTTCAAAACTCACCACTAATTGCCTTGCATCTATTGTGCAATCATGGCCTGTCTAAATAGAGATCCAAGGTTCGAATCTCCTTGGCTTGACAACGCAATCATCATGGGCAATTCCTCCAAGTGTGGTGCAAATCTCATGCACAACTGATGTCGCCACTGATAGCTAACTCCACCCTTTCATCTACCTCTTTCACTGGTCTCCACTGAACTGTCCATGCACTGTAGTGAACTGATGTGTTCTTGGGTTGAATAATGAGTTACTAATTAATGAATTAAATAATATTTAATTCACTCCACTCATTACTAGTTGATTAGCTAGTTAAACTAATCTCAACTAATTCAACTAAGTTAAACCGAACACAACTCCACCAACTGTCTCATCAACTCCACCAAACTTCTGCCACTGAAGTCCTAACTGAAGTCAACCATGCATGAGCTCACCAAACCCCTAGGAATAGCGTAATTCCTCTGTAAGATGCATGAGCCACTTCTGTAGCTCGAACTGAAGTGCTCCAAGAGAGTAAACTGAAGTTTAGAGTCCAAATATTATTAAGGGTAAATAATATTTAACTTTTCTATTTTTAGGATAGGCAGTCTAAAAATAGACTTCGACCTAAATGTCTAAAAATAGAGGTCCATCTATTTTTACCAACATGACCAATACTCCAAGAATAGCATACTGCAACCCTTGGACCATGCTCCATATGTCTAAAAATAGACATAGTCTAAAAATAGACTTTGCGCCAGAATTTGCCTGCGGGCCCACTTAGTGAAGGCGACTTCATTTCACTAAGCTCCATCATCTTGCTGCATTTTCAACACTCCCTCTCGGCAAGATATGGATTATCTGCAACCCCTATCCTGCCTCTGTGGAATTCGAACTTGCTCCTGGTGAGCGCCTTCGTCAGGATGTCGGCATCCTGATCCTCCGTGGGAACATATGAAAGCATCATGATTCTCTGCTGAACACAATCTTTGATATGATGATACCAATCTGTGAAGCCATGCTGCCTCAACTGATCCTCCTGTCTGTACCATGAACCATATCCCGATGTGCCTCTAATATAGCGCAATACATGCTTGCCCGCCTTCCAAAAGAGCTTGGTAGGCTTAACCATAGCTTACGAAAGCTGGTTAACTGCATAGCATATATCGGGTCGTGTATTGACCAGATACATAAGCGACCCCACCAACTGTCGATAGACAGTGGCATCCACTACCTCCGCTGAAGTAGCATCCTCCTTCCTCCAACCACCGGGAAGAGGAGTGTCAACAGGCTTGCAGCCTTGCATGTTGAACCTCTCCAGAATCTCCCGAGCATACTTGCCCTGAGAAACAAACAGTCCTCCGTTGCGCTGCCAAATCTCCAATCCCGGGAAATAATGAAGGATGCCCAAGTCCTTCATCTCAAACTCTCGTGCAAGATCCTCCTTGCATGAAAGTATCAACTGCTCATCGCCAGTCAAAATCAGATCATCTACATACGGTACGATGATCAACAGCTTCCCCTCCACCACAATCTGGTACAGGTTTGGATCCGCCTCACTCTTGGAGAATCCAAGCCCGGTGAAGTAGCTGTCTATCCGAGTGTACCAAGCACGAGGTGCTTGCTTCAGCCCGTGCAGTGCTCTCTTGAGTCGGCACACATGCGACTCACTGCTGAAGATCTCAAAACCTTCAGGCTGCTCTATGTACACCTCCTCCTCAATAACTCCATTGAGGAACGCGGTCTTCACATCCATCTGATGAATGTGCCACCCCATCTGCGCTGAGAGAGCAAGGATCGTCCGTATGGAAGAGTACCTTGCGACAGGTGCAAAGGTCTCCTCATAATCGATCCCCTCGATCTGTGAAAAGCCACGGGCGACAAATCTTGCCTTGTACTTCTCCACACTCCCGTCAGCCGCCTGCTTCACTTTGTAGATCCATCGCGAACCCACCATTGATTTCCCCACCGGTCTTGGGACAATCTCCCATGCACTGTTCCTGACGATCGAATCATATTCTTCGATCATGGCATCAACCCATGCGAGTTCCTCCACGGCTTCCTCAAAAGAGGATGGCTTCGTCACAACACATTGACTCACAAGAGCCATGTATCCAGTGTACTGATCCGGTGACTGTCTCTGTCTGCGCTGTGCTGTAGGTGGTCCTACAACCTTCTCTGCATCCCGAGCCAGTCGCTCAGCTTCTGTAGTGCGCATGCGCCCTCTGATGGTTGGCGTTGCCTGGGTGGTTTCTTCCACCTCCTGAACCTCCTCTTGTGGCTGATCCACATCTGGAAGCTCCTCCTTAGGAACTAACAGCTCCTCATCTGCATGCAAGTGTGGCTCCCTCTCAAGCGAACACTGCATGGCTTTCTCCTCCTGAAATTTTATATCCCGTCGCACAACAGTCTTGCGACTGTCTGGCACATACACCCGATAGTTGTGAGGTGTATCGGTGTACCCCACAAATATTCCAACTTCAGCAGTTGGATCCAGCTTCCTTCTCGCATCCTTCGTCACATGCATGTAGACAGGAGATCCGAAAATCCGCAAATGGGAAATATCAGGCCTCTTGCTAGAATAAGCCTCCTCTGGTGTACTCATGCCAAGAACCTTGTGAGGACAACGGTTCTGCACATACACTGCTGTATTGCATGCCTCAGCCCACAAGTGAAGGGGCAGGCTCTGATCATGCAACATCGCCCGTGTAGCACCCACGATCGTTTTGTTCTTCCGCTCAGCCACCCCATTCTGCTGTGGGTTATGGGGTGCGATGAGCTCTCTCCGAATCCCTTCTGCACTGCAGAACTCCTTGAATTCAGCCAAGATGAATTCACCACCATTGTCGCTCCTTAGAGCAATCACTTTCTTCCCCGACTCCTTCTCGACCAGTGCTTTAAACTCACAGAACTTCGCGAATGTATCGCTCTTCTTCTGCATGAAGAAGATCCAGCACTTTCGAGAGAAATCATCGACAAAGATCACATAATACTTGTGCTTTGCTGTCGAAGCAACTGAGAAAGGACCACACACGTCTGTGTGAACTCTCTCAAGGATCGTCGTGGCGCGACTATCCTTCTCGTGAAAGGTGGCTTTCACATACTTCCCTAAGGTACACCCCTTGCACTGATCTGACTGCGCAAGGGTGCCCTTAGGAAGCCCAGTAGAAATCTGCTGCAGAATCTTCAAAGCTCCATGGTGAAGGTGGCCCAATCTCATGTGCCACAGTTCGCCCTCATCATCCCGGCTCACCACTTCTCCCGCTTTGCATGCCATAGCTGCGCAGCCATCTACCTGCAACTGATAAAGGTTCTTGGTTTGAACCCCTATCTTCCGAGTCTCTCCAGTAGTCTTACTGCGCAGGAAGGCTTTTCCTTCGCTGAAGACCACATCATACCCCTTATCCTCCAACATCGCCACAGAGATCAAGTTCTTCTTCAATCCAGGTACATGCATGACATCCTTCAATACAAAGGGTTTACCAGACTCCCTCCGAAAGGATATGGTACCGATACCAGTCGCACTGTATCTACCATCATCGCCCATCTCGATGTGCACACCCAAATCTTTGTCCTCCAGATCTGAGAACAACTCCCGATCTCCCGTCATATGAAATGACGCACCGCTGTCCAAGAACCATCCCGATCCCATCACACTTGAAACCAAGCATGCAATCAGTGAAAAGTCAAGCTCGAACTGTGAAGCCAAAGCTTCTCCATCTGCAGATCTTCCCGCTTGCTTTTTTTTCTTCTTCTTTGGACAATTGGTAGCATAATGTCCGTGATCATGGCAGTGAAAACACTTCACTTTCGCCATATCCTGCTTCTTTCCCTTTGCACCAGAATGAGAGGTTTTCTTACCCTTCCCTTTCTTTGCTTTGGCCACCAAAGCGCAGTTTTCTTCATCAGTTCCCTTTGATGAAGATCCATCTCGAGTAGTCCTCCTTATCTCCTCCTGCATGAGATCCGCCCAAAGGCGCTCCCATCCCGGCAGCTTCTCCCGACCATTGACACTATCTTGATATGAGTGCCAAGCCTTCGGAAGACCAAGGAGAGCCAGGTCGACCATGTCCTCGTCTTCGACAGTCACCCCCACACTTCCCAGCTCATCTCTTCATTGAGTGAACTTCGTGAGGGGTCTCTCCAGTAGTCTTACTGCGCAGGAAGGCTTTTCCTTCGCTGAAGACCACATCATACCCCTTATCCTCCAACATCGCCACGGAGATCAAGTTCTTCTTCAATCAAGGTACATGCATGAAATCCTTCAATACAAAGGGTTTACCAGACTCCCTCTGAAAGGATATGGTACCGATACCAGTCGCACTGTATCTACCATCATCGCCCATCTCAATGTGCACACCCAAATCTTTGTCCTCCAGATCTTAGAACAAATCCCGATCTCCCGTCATATGAAATGACGCACCGCTGTCCAAGAACCACACCGATCCCATCACACTTGAAACCAAGCATGCGATCAGTGAAAATTCAAGCTTGAACTGTGAAGCCAAAGCTTCTCCATCTGCAGATCTTCCCGCTTGCTTGTTTTTCTTCTTCTTTGGACAATTGGTAGCATAATGTCCGTGATCATGGCAGTGAAAACACTTCACTTTCGACATATCCTGCTTCTTGCCCTTTGCACTAGAATGAGAAGTTTTCTTACCCTTCCCCTTCTTTGCTTTGGCAACCAAAGCGCAATTTTCTTCATCAGCTCCCTTTGATGAAGATCCATCTCGAGTAGTCCTCCTTATCTCCTCGTGCATGAGATCCGCCCAAAGGCGCTCCCATCCTGGCAGCTTCTCCCGACCATTGACACTATCTTGATATGAGTGCCAAGCCTTCGGAAGACCAAGGAGAGCCAGGTCGACCATGTCCTCGTCTTCGACAGTCACCCCCACACTTCCCAGCTCATCTCTGCATTGAGTGAACTTCGTGAGGTATTTGGCGATACTATCGCCTTTCTCCATCTTGATGTTCCTGAGCTTATCTTTGAGCGCCAACTTCCTTTGGTCGCTCTTACTCTGGAATAGATCCGTCAAAGCTTTCCACATTAGAAATGGAGAAGCCTTTCCATGCAGGCTAGATACAATATGATCCTTGACGCCCTCCAACAGGATCCTTCGACATTTCGCCATCTTCTTTTGCCATGCATCGACCTCAGCAGGATCAGTGGACTTTTGGACATCCGTATCTACGAACTCCTTCAGACCATTATCTTCTAATATTGCCTCCATGCGATCCTTCCATGCAACATAATTCGAACTGCCTTCAAGAGCATATTCGAGTCGCAAACCATTGAAAGACATTTTCAACACCGGCACCAAGAAAACAAAACTGCTGCAAAATTTCGAATTCCACCTCAAAGCTCAGCCGCTCTAGATCTGTGAGAACAAATTGTTTCTAGCACAGAGATTGACTGCAAGGGGCGTTCTTGGATATATCACCTTTTGAAAGGATGGGTCGAGCTACACAGCCATGTCTGAGACTCTGTCTCTCGAAAATAAGTTTTGTAATCAACGTGATGATCAATCTCTGCTTCAATAGCTCCCGATGCCATCTTTTAAAGAAATTTTCGAATAATGATTAATTATCCACGAGACTATCACGATCACATATCATTTAGTTCTGTCACATGCAGCAATCTCTTCAAAGGATCATCACACATGCGGAAATAAAACAAGCGATAGCACATCAGTTCATCATACACATTAACACGGTATGTATGGGAAAGCTTATAGCTGAAAACCACGCTATTAGTAGCATATTATAATGGTGAAATCATCATAATAAACTCAGTACAATACTCCTCACAAGTACTAGGTATACTTTCTCTGTAGGTCCCCTGTGCTATGTGTCCTCCTCTTTGAGCAGTTCTTTTGGTTGAAACTCACCACTAATTGCCTTGCCTCTATTGCGCAATCCAGGCCTGTCTATATAGAGATCCAAGGTTCGAATCTCCTTGGCTTGACAGCACAATCATCATGGGCAATTCCTCCAAGTGTGGTGCAAATCTCATGCACAACTGATGTCGCCACTGATAGCTAACTCCACCCTTTCATCTACTTCTTTCACTGGTCTCCACTGAACTGTCCATGCACTGTAGTGAACTGATGTGTTCTTGAGTTGAATAATGAGTTACTAATTAAAGAATTAAATAATATTTAATTCACTCCACTCATTACTAGTTGATTAGCTAGTTAAACTAATCTCAACTAGTTCAACTAAGTTAAACCGAACACAACTCCACTAGTTGTCTCATTAACTCCACCAAACTTCTTCCACTGAAGTCCTAACTGAAGTCAACCATGCATGTGCTCACCAAACCCTTGGGAATAGCGTAATTCCTCTGTCAGATGCATGAGCCACTTCCAAGGCTCGAACTGAAGTGCTCCAAGAGAGTAAACTGAAGTTTAGAGTCCAAATATTATTAAGGGTAAATAATATTTGACTTCCTTATTTTTAGGATAGGCAGTCTAAAAATAGACTTCGACCTATAGGTCCAAAAATAGAGGTCCATATATTTTTTACCAACATGACCAACTATCAAAATAACACTCTGCAATCTGGGTATGCTCCATATGTCTAAAAATAGACATAGTCTAAAAATAGATTTTGCGCCAGAATTTGCTTGCGGGCCCACTTAGTGAAGGCGACTTCATTTCACTAAGCTCCATCATCTTGCTGCATTTTCAACATCAATGATATCCCATCTACCCGATGCCGCCTAACGAGAAATATACCCAAAGGGAACTAGGTGAATCCTCCTAGATTTTCTAAAGACTGCCCACAAAAAGTTAGAGATAATGTAATTGATTTTATTAATCATCCCTTATGGAAACTTGTACATATGCATCCAATAGATAATAATGAACTGGAGCATTGATCTGATCAATACAAGGTTGTGCCCTCAAGACAACCATCTATGAGACAAAATAGACAATTTCCTATCAAATTTCTTTACAATCCAATCCCAAGCCTTGATCCCATAACAATTCAGCTTAATGTAGAAACCCAAATATTTAAACCTGCCATCCAATGAAACTAACTAGATATACAAAAATCAGGTTATCTCCAATATCTGTGATTCCTCATGATCATGAAAGATCAATACTGACTTTTATTTACTCGTAATAAGGCCTGATGCTTCACCAAAATGTTTCATCATATGGTGAAAATATTTCCATTCCGTCATAGATGATTTTCCCATCAACACGACTTTGTTTACAAATATCATGTGTGTAAGGATGATACTCCTCGATAATTTGCACCCTGTAATGATACCTATAGACCTCGCTTTGGATATCCTTTTACTTAAACTGTCTATCATGATCAAGAACACCAAAGGAGACATGTCACAACCCTGCCTCAATGCTTTAGTCCACTTAAAGAAATTTGTTGGAAACTCGTTAATAATTACAACAAAAATCACTGTAGAGATGCATGCCATGATCCATTCAACTTTCAAGGCACTGAACTTGATCTTATGTATGATCAGCCTAATAAGAACCCAATCGATATTATCATATGCCTTAATGAAGCTATCTTCACAAGGCACACTTCTATTTGTCAAGTTTTAATGGAATGTAAAAACCCCTAAGAAATTGCAATTGCATCATGGATTTGCCTTTGTTCGAAGAAGCCAATTTTTTCTTCAGTAATATGCTTAGATAGTACAAGCTTAATACCATTTGCAATCAAACTTAGAATTCAATTTATAAATTTGCAATCTGCATATTCTTTAAATTTTCAATTATGTCACTTGTGTTTTTTCTTTATTTGATTGAGAGACCTTTTGCAATGATGATATCATACACCTCTAAATTTGGTGGAGAATACCCTTTCCGTAATTAATGATTTTGTTATTATATCTCTAGAAGGTAGATATATTGTAATTGGTTCAAAGTCAATTATCTTAGGTAGATATATTGTAATTGGTTCAAAGTCAAATATCTTTGACTTTCAATTAGTTCATTTTAATATAAAAAATTTTGTTGAAGTTTTTCAATGGTTTTGAAATAGAATTTTATTAATTAAAATATTTGAAAATTTAAAAATAAATTTCTAATTTTTAAAATAACATATTTTTAATTTATGATTGGTGGTTAATATTGAGTTGACAATTTTTATGGGGTTTCAAATAGAATTGTGAGTAAAAATAATTAAATTAAAGAAAATATTATAACTATACGTAACACACAAATTTATTCAAATAGAGTAGTTTTTTAAGTTTGATATTTTTGGAGTTTGTGATGGATTTATTGTTGGAATTCGACGAGAAAATTTGTGATTAAATCTTGATTTGTGTTGTTTAAACTGATTTTTTAACTACATATATGAATTTAGCACCCTCACCTTCAAAAAACCAAAAACACTTCGACAATGAAAAACTCACCTACCATTTCAACAAATCTCTATCAAATTCTAAACAAATTAAATCAAAAAATAAACTAAAACCTTTCCAAAAAATACCACTTAAAAGTACTCCTCCTGCAATGATACTCTTAAAACAATAAATACGGATCTATAAATGGAGCGATATCAATGTAAATGTTTGTCCATTTACTACAATGACATAAAAGTTCTCTGAACACAATAAATACAAATCCCTGTGAATTTTAGCCGTTGTCATATAGCGTTAAAGTTTTGTGGCATTATAGCACTTGAGTCGTGCACACACATTACATTGTTAACATTATGTCACGTACGTCTCGAGACCTAATGGCTACCATGTGTTGTTTTCTCACTCACGCATATTTATGGTCTTTGTCCTCTCAAGCCTGTATATTAGGCTTTTCATTTTCCTCTGGAACAGCACTTGGGAATTTGGGCCATCATAATCACGTTTTAAAAATAAAATAAAACAATTTAAAATTAAAATAAAATAAAATTCAAACCATCGAATTAATTAAATTGTAATGCATATGTTGTTGAATGTCAAGTATATTGTTTTAAATTTAACATGATATGTATTAAAACCAATATATATTATTATCATATATGTTTTATTCAAATTGAATTAAAAAATAAATTCGACACTTACAAATTACCACATTACTACTCGTGAATTAAGCATCTAGCAATTTTTATTTACACATCTTTAAAACATTTTTATATATAATCATTTTTTATTTTTTTTTAATCTGAAAGCAAATTTGAAAGATGCTTAATGTATTATTGATCTTTTATTTTATGGGAGTATATTTGTATGATATTAAAATGATTTGTAGCAATTTAATTTTTTTACGTTAATGATGAATTATGAAAGTTATCTGCTAATTTCCTGGTATTAAATAGCTACTTATTTAATTAGAATACAAAATTATAGTGTAATAAATTTACTTCATCGCATATTTATTATGGGATTTGTTTATTCAGCTAATAGAATAGTTTGGAGGGCAGTTTTTTATTGGAATCCGGTAAAAAAAATTTCAAAAAATCAGGTAGTTGGAGTGTTTGAATTGCATTTTTGATAGTGGAAATGGATTCAGCACTATCAAAAACCTTTGGAATGCCCAAAATACTGAAATTTAACCACTGTAAACAAGATTCTAATAAATCTTTGCTAGAATTTGTCAAAATCTTTACCAAATTCTAAATTATTATCCAAGTTTTTTAGACTACAGCCTTATCATGTCGGCAAAATGCTTTTGAAGTCGTACAACATAATTACCCATAAGCCCATAAGCCCATGGACGTACTCTACCTCCATCATGTTGAATAGCATATCAGAGTTCATGCATTATTACTCCTCTCATCAGTGTAAGAACTCCACATAGAGTACTTCCTTATGAACGTCAAGTAAAATTTGTGTAGCTTTTGGGTATATATAGTCTTCGTTGCGGGGTGGTAAAGGTTACACGGAAATAACTTTACCGTAGATTGATTATTGAAATTGTTGTCTCTATTGAATTTGTTTCAAAATGAAAAGTCTGTATGCAATCTTCTCCTACAATATTAAGGTACTAGTTGCTTGTCTTTTTTCCTGTATAAGATAAATGTTTTTAGAAGATAAAGTGTCATTATGCAACATTTCCACGAAGGTACTAGTTGTTTGTCTTTTTCCCTGTATAGGATAAATGTTTTTAGAAGATAAATGTCATTATGCAACATTTCCACGAGAATCGAATGTGTTTAATTGTTGATGTTATTCTTCTTGCTTTTGAACTGGAAACAAAGATATTATCGTTGGGTATCCTTGATCTCATCGTGGTACACGCCATTATTATTGTTATTGGTTGTCGGATTCTTTTCATTTGAAATAGGAAAAAAAAATGTTCACATATGACATGGTTGTTTGGTTAAATATTTTTTAAACAAAATTTTAAAACTTTTGACCTTTTTCCAAGTTTTACTAATTTTAAAAAATATATAAATATATAAATTTTAAAGCATTAATGTAATTTAAGTTTTTTAATTTTTAAAAAGATATAAATTTAAGTATTAAGGGGCTTTCATAATGTATTATATTAGATATCAATTTTTAGGATTTAATTGTGTTAAGTAAGTCATTCATCTATGACTATTTTCATGATAGATAGTCAATTTCTCAAGATTTTTGAATAGTCCACTTAGCACTCATTGCATCAAGTGATGCTCAAAGGTGTAAGGAAGTGGGATTGAAACTAGTGAAATGAATCACATAGCGTCATTCATCATTTGTGGGGCTTGCACCCAGAAACCAAGCCTTCTCGGGAGGTCACCCATCCCAAATCACCTCTGGCTCAAGCGCGCTTAACTGTGGAGTTTTCCCCACAATCAAACCCACTTAGCTTGCTACCCCATTTGCACAGTTTTTCCCACAATCAAGCCCACTTAGCTTGCTACTTCATTTTCAAATGGGGTAGCAAGCTAAGTGGGCTTGATTATGGGGAAAACTTCACAATTAAGCGCTCTTGAGCCAAAGTCGATATGGGATGGGTGACCTCCCAAGAAGTTCTAGTTACCGGGTGCAAGCTTTGGAAGTGATGATAGACGCTATGTGATTCATTTCACTAGTTCCAATCTCACTTCTTCACCACTATGAGCATCACCCGATGCAATGAGTGTTAAGTGGACTATTCAAAATTATGGAAATGGTCATAGATGAATGACTTACTTAAAACAGTTAAATCCCCAAAAATAATATCTAAGATATAAATTATTTAATCTTAAAATGAAGAATAAATATTAAAATGAATATAATGTAACAATATATTATAAATATTAAGATAATGTAATTTATGTTATAACTATTATATATCAATATATCAATTTTATTTTTTAAATCAACATGCAAATGTTATAAGATGGCTTAAATATTTTTTTGAATTTAAATTTTGAAAAATGTTTACATATTTAGATTTGTTTTCCAATATTTAATAGTTCAAAGTTAAAATACATCTATATTAATTATTAATAATATTATTTATATTAATAATATTATTATATTATATAGGAATATTATTGTTTTTAATTTTATTAAAAATCTAATAATAAATATATAGTTGATATTTTTGTTATAAGTTTAAATATAAAATTTTAAAACAAAATAGTTACTAATGCGAATCATTATTAATGTGTGTGTGTGTATGTGTGTTATTTTTTATATGTGATATGTATGTTATGAACTTTCTCAAAGAGAAATTGTTTGTAATTTTATTAATAAAAACAAAATCACAATATAAATAATTAAATTGAATCTATTTATTATTGTTATTAATTTTTAATTTTATTATTTTTTAATTGAATTATTATTAATGTTTCACTGCAACATCTCATCTAGAGAATCACTACAACATCTCCACCATACTACTCTATAGAGCCTACAACAACCCAAGAATAATAAGATTATTGATGGTTTAGTTTTTAATCAAGACTAATCAAATATGTATATTTATTTTGTTTTCTATTATAGCTCACATTAGTTTGATATTTAGTGAATGTTTTATTTTTTTCTTTTAAAAGGAACATGTGTCAATTCTAGCAAGGAATTACATATATGCCTCATACTAGTAGGTAGTGTTAGCCATCACTGAATTTTGTCACAGGAAATGATGGCTAAAACAGGTCTTGAGCCTTCAAGAGATTATTTTCATAGAAAATTACTCATTCTTGAAGCCTTATGGTGTTTTCTAAAAAAACAATCTTCACTACTATTCCTTCGCTGTCGTTACTTCACTGTTGTTCCTTTGCTGTTGTTCCTTCACTGTTGTTCCTTCACTGTTGTTACTTCATTGTTGTTCCTTCACTGATGTTCCTTCGTTGTTGTTCCTTCGCTGTTGTTCCTTCGCTGATGTTCTTTCACTGTTGTTCCTTCACTATTGTTCCTTCATTTTTTTCTACCCCCTGCGCCTTTTGTAAAAAAGGTTTTTTGCTTTGTATTTATCCATAACTGGATTTTTACGTTATAACACTGAAAACCAAAGTTTGCTCGACCTAAAAGCCTTCCTGCTACGCGACAAAAAAGGTGACATCACCCCGGCCCCACCACGTATTTCCACCGCAAATCTTTCTATTTTTCGCACTCATCCATGACCGTTGATCTTCGGCCCGAAGATATAACGGTCCCAAACACATTTCGCGTTCATATCACCAATAAAACCGGTTGCTCATTTTCAATGCGAAATAGGCAATTTTCGCCTGGACACATGTCAATCAAAGACCTGTATCACGTTCATTACCAGCTAAACCACTTACCACTCATTTCATGCACGAAAGCCATTTGTGGTTTTCCGAAACCGCCTATCCACTATTTCGCTCCAATATTCAAATTAAACACTGTTTTCGCAGGTTTTGTCCGAAGAACCTCCTCCGCATGCAATTTCTCCTCCTCATTGCTCCTTTCGCCCCCCGCCCAGCCTTTGAAAGCAGTTTAACCCAATACGCACAGAATTTTATGTAATAGTTTGTTTATGTTGCAGTTTTCATGGTGGATGAGCTGTAAAGCCATCCCACAGTCACGATAAAGTAACAAAGGGTCAAGGATGACGATCCTCAGGCCAAAATCACGAAGAAAGGGATTCCACAGGTTCAAAATCATGGTTTGACCGATGCCTCATGAGCATTGGTTATACAATGAAACTCTCAGCACGCCAAAGACACGTGTACATTAATAAAGGAAACAGAAGAAGAACAATGAAAGACAGTGGAGATTAAATTTAAAGGTTAAAGTTAAAAAATTGAAGATTTAAAGACTTAACCGATGATTTACAAAGACAAAGACACAGTGAATAAAGCAGAGAAATGCTTAAAGGATAAAACAATCAGCATAAAAGGTTTAAAGGCCCGAAGATGATTATAGAAGTCCAAAAGCAATAACAATGGTTTAAAGAAATAAAGAGAGACAGATTAGTCAAGAAAGCCTCCAAATACCACATCAGTGAGGAAATTAATCCTCAAAATTCCACCTACCAGCTAATTTGCCTCAAAATAATACACAGTTAATGAACAGTCAGAGATATTTTCCAAAAGACAACTCAGAAGTAATTTCCAGCTACCAAAAAAGCCTCAAAGTCAACAAAAGTGACTGAAGTTGATGAAGGTTAATGTAAAATTGATTAAAATAGAGATAAACATCTGAAATCTTCTCCCCAAGGCCTCCCAAAGGTCGAGAAACATTTACTCTATATTTATTGATTAGTTAGACCTTCTTTCACTCCACCTCCTCAAATTTACCTATATATATATATCATATGAGGAGTTCATTATTATTGTGGGTTGAATACTCATTGAATGTAAATAGCTTTTGAGGCTACTGAAGCTTTGTTTTGTAATTGAAGAAAGAGAGGTTGAGAAGAGAGATTTGAAGCTGTAAAGACCCGTTGGACTTGAAGATTGTAACTGGTTTGAACATCAAATATACAAGTTGATTTATGAGATCCTGGTCTATGTAAATGGTGATGTTTTTCTTACTGTAATTGTTATTTTTCTCATGTTTTCCATATTGTCCATTTTATTTGATAAAGAACAACAAATATAGATTAGGATTTACTGTAAAGGTACCCTAAATCTCACTGATAAGCTTTATATTTATGCTTTCTGCTAATTGTGTGTTTGGGAATGATTTCAATAGAGTGTAACCAGTCAAGGAATGTTGGTGAGCCCATGTCCTTCTGAGTAAAACTTGAGATATTGTTTTTTAATGTTATTTTCATTGCATGCTAAGTAAAGTTAAACTAAGGAAGTCTATGGTTAGCCCTGTCCTCTAGTGTTTTCTCCAATAGCTGTTTTGAAAGTTTCCCTTAAGAGTATGCCAAAAGCAGGATAGGTTCAAAGCCCTTACTTGATCTTAGGCTACTTTTTATGTTCATCTTGAATGTTTTCCCTTTGAATATGTTGAAAGCAGGCTAGGTTAAAAGTCCTTACTTGATCTTAGGCTATTCTTTGTTTTATCTTTAATGTTTCTCATTGAGAATATGCTGAAAGCGGGTTAGATTCAAAGTTCTTACTTGATCGTAGGCTATTCTTTGTTTTCCTTTGAGTATGCTGAAAGCAGTCTAGGTTAAAAGCCCTTACTTGATCTTAAGTTGCCCTTTGTTTTTCTTATATGTTTGCTTCTTTCACTACACTTTAATGTTCCATACCATAAATCAACTTAAAGCGATCTTTTGACATAGATGACTTGCCCCATAGACCACTCTTGAAACTGTTGTCTAATTAAATCCTTTTGTGAATCCATAGCCCAATGGATTGATATTTTTTCTTACCTATCCTATCAGCTGAACCATTATTTCAACCTACTCACACCTTTACCCTTCAAAAGACTTCCTTCACTTTAATGATATTCTACCCAACCAAAACCAAAACAAACCCTGGTACTTCATAACTAGCCTAATATCATATCATAAGCTTTAAAGAAATATCTTTGAAAACACTCATATAGAGAGATCCCTCTTTGAATCTAGGATGGCTAGTTCCTTAGATTCCAAAGCAGTTTTGATGTAGGCTCTGCAGCGTTTTTACTTGCCAATCTTGCAAACTACGGAGACCTAACAGGTAGAATGTGCCTCTCGACGCAATTAATTTGAAAAACTAGAATCATTTTATAACATAGAACAAATATATTGAGAAATCAATAATGTAATTTTAAAATGAAATTAAGAAACCCATACATGTAACATAATAAGTAATTCAAGATTTGATTAAATATGTTTTAATATTGATTTTAAAATTAATGATGGGTGCTTTCATGGTAATGATTTCACCAAAAGTGGCTGGTAGCCATCAAGAACACATTCCCCCAACCAACCAAGAGTTCAAGTAGGCATTGAGCATTCTATGGTCATTTGTTCCTCATTTTGGATGGCATTACATGTTTTTTCAATGTTGTCGGGCCAAATATTCCCTCCTTTGTCTATTTCAAGTACCAAGTCATAAAATTTACTCATACTTCTCATACTTTACTTTGTGAAATCCTAACATGTGCTCAAATACCTCATACTTTACTTTTCACTTATTATATTTATTACACTTCTTCAGATTCAATCATTCATCCACTTCTACATGCTAACTCTCTAGTCGTGACTTATTCCACATGGAATTTTGACACTCATAATTTTGAAGTTCTTTTATTTCAATTTTGTGGTCCTTCTTGCACATTCATTTGTCTACTATGTGCTCTTTCAAACACCCGGTCATCTTATGCACACCCATTTTTAGTTTTCCTAAAATGTATTCTTCATTTTTCATCCACATCCCCTTTTACACCTCATTCAAATTCTAAAAAATTAATAATTTACATATGCCTTCTCATATGTACACTAGTTTCTCTTATGTTAGTGAAACTATGATTTTCCACAATTAGCCTTTATAGTCATCAACTAGGTTTTACATGCTTATCCTTAGCCTTGGGCGTTAAGTATGTTTTCCACATTTAACATTAGCTATCAACTCTACAACGTTGACCTCTCTCGTTAATTTTTCAAGTTAGTGTTATTCGTATTTCTTATTCTCACCCTTAGCTGACATAGCTTATCACAAGATGACACAAGTGAGATTTTCCAAACCCTTGATAGTTCATCTGCCAAAATAACAAACCTTAGGTTCCAACTAGGTTTCTGAAATTCCAAAAAACTAGGGTTTCAATTTCCACAAAACTCAAGTTTCTCAAATTCCACAAAACTAATGTTTTTAAAATTCCATTGAACTATAGATCGATGAACATCTCTCACTAACAGTACTAGGATTTACATTCCTATCACAAATTCGAACATCATATTATAAAATTATAAGTTCATTGTACTCTCCATTGTTCACATCTTAGGACAAAATGAGGTTTTCCACACCTAACCTTAGCCATCAACTAGGTTTTCCACACTGCCATTGCCACCAATTGAGATATCCACTTGAATATACATCGATGCACATTTAGAACTTGTGATGTGTTGACGATGTTGGAAATCTTCCAACATACAAGGGGTTTCCCCAATGTGAAGTCTCAATTAGAACTTACACCATTGGGAGTAGGAGCCCCATCAAGAGTATAAGCTCAACCACCATAACTCTAAGGTTTTTCCTTGGTTTAAATGGGTAATATAAGAAACTATACACATAACCCTTGAATAAGAAATTAATTTGACATTGTGAAGCATCACTTGCAATGCGTAAAAGGAGATATTCATGAGGGGAGACAAAAGTGAGTCTTTAGGAGGAAAGTAATAGTATTATAGTAGAAGAGGAAAATGAGAGCAGGGAGAGATTCGTTAGTTATATAGTGAAATATTTTACACAGACACAATGATCATTAAAACATATACAACACACATTCAACAAATCCAATGAAGTAGTTAAATTTCCTTAGTACATATGAACATAAAATATACTACAAACATCCAAAGAATAGTCTCAAAACATTCACGATACATGCATGAAAATGTGTTGGCTCATTGAGATTCAATTGCTAGGTGAAAGATTCAAGTACACAGTTACATTGATGATGCACTAGTTCCAATTGTGGAACATTAAGTCACTTCTTGCTTCTCCAAAGAACAACTTTCTCTCCTATGCCAAGTTAGAGAAGTCAAGGTTAGATCTCCAAAGCCTAAGCCTCAAAAAGCGCTTTTCTTGGGTTATGAGGTCGCTTTTATAACAAGAGGAATGACCTTTCATATCCCCACGAATATTGAACTACCCTCATGAATCTTAGACTTCCAATGTGACCTTTGAACTTCTGTAATACTTTTGGACTTTTCCTAATGACTCTTGAACTTCTATTTGACTCATTTGTCCACATGTGACTTTTCTTATAGCACACATGACTCTTGGACTTCCAAAAATTACATTTTGTCCTTTTCCTTTTGATAATTACATAATTATATCCATAAGTGATGTGGAATGACACATGGCTGCATATTGATCATTGTGGTGACACTTATACAAGTCACAACTTGACAATGTTGACATGGACTTCATGATGAGCTGGCAATGCCAAGTTTTTCTCATTCTTGTTTTTTCTTCAATATTCATGAAATATTTGATAAAAATTCCATATTTACCCTCCAAAGGGTCTTGGATCAACCTTAGAATCCTCTAATCCATCATGTAATGTCTTCTTTACTTCATGGTAAAATATCTACTTCATGTCTTCATGGTGGTTCTCCTAAGTGCTTCTTCTCTGCAAGTGCTTATTTGCTTCTTCTCCTAACTATCTTCCTTGAGAAGGTGCTCCTACCAATAATATCAATCATGATAAGTAAAAATAAGTCTTGAAATCATCTATCCTATCCTACTTTGCTCTTGGAAGAATTTTCTTATGATAGGCCTGTGAAAGGATTGAAAAGGAAGGGCTTGATGAGGAGGGCGTGGTTGAACTCAACAATGGCTTAGGAAGGCACCATTGTTCATTTTTACTGCACCATGCGCTATGAAGAAGGGGTTCTTCGATCTCCAACACAATGAGAAAGCACAAGGAACAAGGTTGATGAGCTTGGTCAAGCTTGGTGCTTAAGATTGCACTATGCACTGGGAAGGAAAGAAAGGAAGACAATGAGAGCATGTTGAAATTCGACAAGAAAATGAAACACACACACTAGTGTGGGATCACAGGTCACACAGTGATGGGTCCTAGAGATACATTAGTGTGCAACCAATTTATTAAATAAATTGGAAAATTAATTTTAATCTTATCTCATAACAACTTGTAATAGTTAACTAAGTGTGATAGACTTAGTTAGCTCAAGAATTTAGAGTTGAGGGTCTAAGGATAGGCATGTGGAGTGATTATTTTATTAACAGGGTCCAGTTGTAGTTGTAGCACTAGTGTAGTGTGGGTGGGATCATTTAACTCACAATAATTGAGTTAAAATCAGTTTAACTAGTTCTAAATATTTAATTCGGCTATAAATAGTGAACTAAAATAGATTTAATTCACCAATAGTGAACAACCAATTAACTGATGATTCACTATTTATAGTTGCATGCATGCTAATTCTGGTGGATACCCAGTTGAGAAAAAGGTTCAAGGCAAGTATACTATCAGTTGTATTTTAGGCAAACTGCCAAGGTGCATTTATAAAACCATGGGAAGCCCATGATGAATTGCACAATCAAGGAAGGTTGAATTTCCTATTTAATAGGGATTGTGTAAGTAGGGTAGGCTGATAATTGGATATGTTTTTGTCCAATTTTTCCTAGATTAGTGTGAAGAAAATGGTAGAGAATATGAGGTTGTGGTGATTACACATACATTGTATTGTTTCATGATTCCTTGGTTGATTATATAATAAAGATGGAGGGGTGTTGAGTAGTTTCTTTCCCCAATAATATTTGGTGTTGTGTATTGATTTAATTCTTTCTCTTACTTGCATGTGACTGAGCGATCAAATTTTATATTCCATAAATATTGTAGAAGGATTCAATATATTTCTTTAGTACATTGCATTATCAGATTGAGTCCATTGATATAATTTTTACATGGTATTGTAGTTGTGTTAGAGATTTTTCTACATGGTATCATAGTGCCATGAATCACAATAGTGGAGAAGAAATTTAGTTTGTGTTGAACAATATTCAAATTTGCAGGTACTTTCTTTGGAACTATAAGTAGATCAAGATGTCTTTCAATGGCTTGAGACTCGAATATGCACTCGAGGGAAGTTTGAATTCTATTTCATGGAAGGACAGGATGGAGGCAGTGTCAGAGGGAAATGGATTGAAGGTGTTAGCCACCTATAAAATTTGTCATATCAAATGGTGGCTAAAACATTTTTGGAGTCTTCAAGGAACAAATTTTACTGCTAAAAAGTGTTATCTCTTGAAGACTCTTGAAGACATCATGCCCTTGTTTCAATCACTGATGTTTCCATTTAGAAATCAGAAATTCTGCTGATTCCATGAGAGAAAATACTGCTGCAAACACCATTTTCCCCTCCTTCCACTTCAAAAATAACCTCATTTTCTACCCCTTTAATGCTCATGAAAATCCTCTATTTTCTCATTTTCCCCTTTTCCCCTTTCATAAAATCCTTTTTACAGAGTTTAAAACTCCTTTTTGAACTCTGCTGAAACCCCCAAATCCATTGAAAAACTTGAAAATTTCATGAAAAATACATATTTTTGTATAAAGACTTAAGCCCCCTTGGGCTAATTCCTAACCACTTCCCCTCCATACGCCTTGGTGCTGGAACCAAGTGCTAGCCATCCAAGCGCTTATCGCATCGAAACAAAACGCAGCACGCAAGTCTTTTTGCCTCACAAATTTTTCCGATTACGATTAGCCCTCCGTTTCATATCCCCCGATCATATTATCGCTTCATAAACCCTTGTGCCCACAGTCGGGCATTATAACATTATAAATATTCATTCCCAATTCATTTTTTCCTTTGTAAATCCAAAAAACCCACTTACCCAAATTTTTGGTCTAAATGCACCAGAGTTATGTTTTTTAAATTAAAAAATGGGTAGATTGAAAGACCCGCATCGTTTCTCCGATGCGATTGAGCCCATTACATAAACTCCACTTTATTCATGTGACCTATGCCCCGGGACCAAGAGTCAAAGTCTCGAGCGCCAATCGCATTGCAAAAAAACAAATGGTTAGATCAAAAAGACCAAGGCCCGACCTTCCGATCGCGATTGGCCCCCATATATATACAGCCCTGGGCCTATCGCACACCATAAACCCATGGCCCCGCAGTCGGGCACCTATCCATTTCATATATTTAAAACCCACCCCGACGCATAAAAACTTTGTATTTTATTAAATTTTTGGATTTTCATACATTATGAAGAGTTTTCCATCGGCGCATATCTCAAACCATCTCCGCTGTTGATCTAAGGCCGATCAAATGGCTTGCGCATCATCGCATCGGTAAGTTTTATCGGGCGCTTTCTATTCCGAACCCTGATTGGTATCCATCTGATTCACTCCCCACTATCAATCTGATTTGCAGATCGAAGGCCCACAATCAATTGCTCCGACGCCCTCTATGCCCATCGCCCCGTTGATCGCGAAGCTCCGATTGCATATGGACCGTCCACGTGTCCAGATCAGATGGTCCAGATCGCATCTCACGACTTTGGGTTAACTTCATGCACCCCGCTTCCTAATGTTTTATGGCCAAGTCCCAGTTGTTGATATCTACAGATCAATGGCCCCAATTAACCGATCTTCCGCCCGTGTATTATTTCCATTGAACCCCCTGATCCGATCCTGGCCGTTCAACTTTTCAATCCAACGGTTCTTATTAACCCGACAGGGCCTGCCTTCTGTGGGTCCTGCCTTCCTCCAGGTCCAATCTCCGCCGTTCAATCTTGGATCCTACGGCTCGGATTAAATCCGCCCTTCCTCTTATAACCTATGCATATTTCTCATATCGCGCTCATTTTCCCACCGTTAGATCTGAGGCCCCAGATCTGACGGCCCTCGTCCCAAGTCGCACAACTTTAAGCACGGATGATAATTCTAAAAAATTACGCGATGTAAGTGGTTTTCTGAGGCCACGTGTCGGGCGGGGATGCATATCGCGTTCCAAAAGTCAAAACTGCCTCCCCGCCCTTTCGCCGCGCGAAAACAACTGTTTTTCTCCCCGAAACCACTTCCCTTCTTTTCTTTTGTGTAAGATCGTGCGCGCCCTCCACCGTCGATCTTTGCAGATCAACGATTTAAATCTAAACCTTCATTTGCATATCATCCTCCGCCTCTACCGAAGGATTTTCAATGACCACCGTCGATCTCCGAGCGATCGACGGATCTGACTTATTCTCCTCCTCCACTCTCCTTTTGACTGCCTCTAATGAATCCCAACCATTGGATGATGCCATCCAACGGCCCTGCTCTCTTCCCATGCCCTCTGAAGTAGTTTACCCAAACACGCAGGATTTTATAATATAGTTTTGTATTGTGCAGGTGTTTGAATGTTTTTCCGTCATATTAAAGAGAAAGTCGAAGGCTGGGAATGACGATTCCCATGCCTCTGATTCATCAAAGGAAACCATTCGCAGGGCTCAAACTCCACGTCTCGTCAATGTTTCATGAGGCATTGATGCCATATGAGCCCTGCGTGGCCTGCGCATCAACAAGACACAATGTTATTTAAATCAAATTAAAAGAGTATCAGTGTCGAAGACATAACAGAAGATTGAAGACAATTTGGGGGATTACGGCTAAGATTGATTATCAAAAGCCTAATCCTCCAAATTAAAACAGAATTAAAGGTAAATCAAAAGATATATCAGACAGAAAGGCCTCCACCGCCACATCTGAGGCAAATTGATTCCTCTCAGCTACCACAAAGCGACATGTAGCCACAAGCATTCAAACGGAGGCCGGAGTTATTGATCAAAATTAGATATTTGCCTCAGCGCAACCAGAGAGTTAATTATGCCAAAGAACTTAATGACTAAATATCTGCAGAGTTACTCCAACATGACACAGAGCCTCAAAAGTCAATAAGAGCTCTCACCGAGCTTGAATCTTAAATGTAAAACATTAATATAGACAGAACACCTGTAAACTTCTCCATCGAGCCCCTCAAAGGCCGAGAAGTCATTAATCTGTATTAATTATCTTGGGAGATCTTTTATCCTCTCCCACCTCCTCATCCTTCTATAAATACTGTTTTAGAAGATGAGAAAATGTTTGTTGCTGAAATTTGAAATATACTTGAGCTTGAGACTTATACTTGTAAATAGTGTTCACTAGCTCTTGGAGCTCTGCTTGTGATAGATAAGTTAGTCTGGGAAGTGTAGATGATTTCTAAACTAAAGCATTGGACTTAAAGCTATAACTAGTTTGGAGCATCAATACAAGCTGATTTATGGGATCCTGGTCTATGTCGACGGTGATGTTATTTCTTATTGTGAATTGTTATTTTACTTCTGTTTTCTCTTTGTTCATCTTCTCTTATAAAGAACAACATGCATAGAGTTAGGACCTACTGTATATCAGTACCCTTCTCTGACTGAAAATCTTTATCTATATGTTTTCTTCCAAATTGTGTTATTTAGGAATGATTTAATTCAGTTTAAGCAGTAGGAATGTTGGCATTCCCTCGTCCTCCTGTCTTAGCTAAATATTGTTCTTGAATGTTATTTTCATTTCATGTCAAGTAGAGATGAACTAAGGAAGATATGGTGTGCCCTAGTCCTAGTTTTATCCCAAAAGATTGTCTAAAAGTTTCCCTTGGAATGTGTTAAAAGCTAGCTAGTTTCGAATTACTTACCAGATCTTAGACCATTCTTTGTTATCTTTGTGTTTGTCTTGAAATTTACCAAGTAAAGCAGAGCTAGGAGAGGATTTGTGGTGAGCCCGGCCCGCTAGTTTCTACTCCAACAGTTGCCTTCAAGTTTCCCCCTTGTTTTTAAATGTTTTCTATTGAAAGTGTATCAAAGGCTGGCTAGTTTCGAATTACTTACCAGATCCTGGATTGCATTTATGTCTTTCTTAAGTGTTTTTCAAAGTTTGGATAGTTTCAAAGTACTTACCAGATCCTGGGCTGCTCTTTGTTCTTCATTTGTTTAAATTCCCCTTCTTGTTGTACCATTTCATTCCATAAATCAAACTTTAGAGAGATCCTTAGACATAGATGACTTGCCCCATGGACCACTCTTGCCTCTTGTTGTTTCAATTAAACCCTATTATGACTCCATAGCCCAATGGACAAAAACCTGAAATTATCTATCTTTTTGGACAAAGCTTGTTCTGATTGCTTGCAACTTCTCACCTTTGAAACTCTTTTCATTTAGGACTTTCCACCTCAAATAATAATCATGCTCAACCATCCAAAAACAAGCAAAACCCTTGGCCTTCATAACTAGCCTAACATCATTACCATAAACCTTTCAAAGACAAATCCATCTTTGCAACTTATTGGAGAGATCCCTCTCCGGATTCAGGAGGGCTAGATCCTAGAATCCCAAAGTGGTTGAAACGATGTTCTCCCTGCGGTCAGACTTTTTCCCATCTTACCGACTACAGGGAGCTAACAGAAGGAAATCATAGATAATGATATTTCCAATCTCACAGCAGTAGATGCCCAACTTCTTGATACATGGCAGAAGAAGGTACCAAAGGTGGGGAGGATCTTGTTAGAGGGAGTTCGAGATCATATTGTCTCGAGTCTCCATGGAAAGTAAACTCCATATGCTATGTGAAAGGCCTTGAAAGATCTATTTCAAAGCAATAGTGGCCATAGAAAATTGGCACTCAAGGACAAGCTCAGGAAAATAAAGCAGGAGAAGTTGGACTTCTCTCTCGTCGCATGCATGGCATCAACTGTGATGGGATATATGTGGTACTTGGATATTGGAGCATTGCTTCATATGACGGGAAACAAAGAACTCTTTAGTAGCTTGGAGGAGAAGGATCTTCGGATGCACATCGAGATGGTGATGACGGGAGGTATAGTGCTACCAGGATCGGTACAATTACTTTCCAGAGACAGTCAGGTAAATCTTTCATATTAAAATATTTCATGCATGTACCAGGTTTGAAAAATAATCTAGTTTAATTTGCTATGTTGGAGGATCTTGGATATGATGTGGTTTTCAGTGAAGGAAAGGCATTCCTTCGTCACAAAGCCACATCATTGGTAAAGAAGATTGGGGTTCGTGTGAAGAACCTCTACAAAATTGATGTAGATGGCTGCTTAGCATTGAGAAGTAAAGAAAGGAAGGTGGTGAGCTAGGATACAGGTGAGTTATGGCACAGGAGATTGGGCCATCTACACCACTGTGCTTTGAGGGTCATGCAACAGATTTCTATAGGTATTCTAAAGGGTACTCTTGCATAGATAGACACATGCAAGGGATGTACCATGGGAAATTATACTAAGGCCACCTTTCATGAGAAAGAGAACCGAGCAGTGGTAATCCTTGAGAGAGTTCACTCAGACGTGTGTGGACCATTCTCTACGACTTCCACAACAAAGCACATGTATTATGTGCTTTTTATTGATGATTTTTAAAGAAAGTGTTGGATCTTCTTTCTGCAGAAGAAATATTAGGTGTTCTCCAAGTTTTGTGAGTTAAAAGCACAGGTAGATAAAGATATAGGGAATAAGGTGAAGGATTTAAGGAGCAACAATGGTGGTGAGTATATCTCTAATGAATTCAAGAACTTATGTGCCAAAGAAGGAATTTGGAGAGAATTAATTACACCTCATAACCCACAACAGAATGGGATTGCAGAAAGAAAGAACAGACCAATTGTGGGAGCAACACGAGCTATGTTACATGATTAGGACCTACCGTTGCATATGTGGGTAGAGGCATGCAACACAATGGTATTTTTGCAGAACTGGATTCCTCATCAGATACTTAATATGAGTACACCAGAGGAGGTTTTTTCAGGTAAGAAATTGGATGTTTCATATTTTAAAATTTTTGGCTCATTTGTCTATTGCCATGTGACCAAAGATTCTAGGAAGAAGCTAGAGCCAACAACAGAGGTTGGGATATTTTTGGGGTACACTGATACTCCCCACAACTATCAGGTGTAATTGTCAGCTAACAGGATGACAGTTTTCAGGAGAGATGTTAGATTTTATGATGAGAAAGCCATGTGATTATCCCTTGAGAGGGAGCTTGACTTGCATGCATATGAGGAACTCTTAGTTCCAAAGGATGAACCTCAGGATGTGGATCAACCACAAGATGAGGATCATGGAGTGGCATAAACCACTCATGCAGAGCCATCCACCAAAAATGGTAGGAAGCGCACCAGAGAGGCTGACAAATTCATGTTAGATGCGACAAAGCATGTAGGAGCACCTACATCACAGCGCAAGTAGAGAAGGTCCCCAGACAAGTATGTTGGATACATGGCTCTTATGAGCGAGTGTATTGTGATATAACCATCCTCTTTTGAGGAAGCAGTGTAGAAACCAACATGGGTTGATGCCATGGTTAAGGAGTATCATTCCATTATCGGAAACAGTGCATGGGAAGTGGTCCCAAGACCAGTGGGGAAGTCAGTGGGTTGGATCCAGGTGGATCTACAAGGTGAAGCAGGCAGCAGATTGGAGTATGGAGAAATACAAGGCTAGATTTGTGGCCCGAGGATTCGCACGTGTAGAGGAGATTGACTATGAGGACACTTTTGCACTAGTTGCAAGGTACTCATCGATTAGATATATCCTTGCACTCTCACCGCAATGGAGTTATTGAGGAAGAAGTGTACATTGAGCGCCAGAAGGTTTTGACACGTTTAACAGGGAGTCGCATGTATGCAGACTCAAGAGAGCATTGTATAAGCTGAAGCAAGCACCTCTTGCTTGGTACACTAGGATTGACATCTATTTCACTGGGTTGGGCTTCACAAAGAGTGAAGTTGATGTGAACATATATCATATTGTGGTTGATGGTAAGATTTTGATTATTGTAATTTATGTAGATGATCTTATACTAACAGGTGATGAGCAGCTCATAACTTCTTGCAAAGAGGATCTTGCAAGAGAGTTTGAGATGAAGGACATGGGGCTCTTGCATTATATTCTAGGCTTGGAAATATGGCAAAGAGATGGGGAGCTATTTGTATCTCAGGGAAATTATGCCAAGGAGATTCTGAGGAAGTTCCACATGGAGGGAGACAAATCCATGGAGACTCCTCTTGCAGGTAACTGGAGGAAGGAGGATTCTAATTTAGGTGAGGTAGTGGATGCTACTATTTATAGGCAGCTTGTGGGTTCACTTATGTATTTGGTGAACACATGACCAGAAATATGCTACACAGTTAACTAGCTTAGTCAAGCTATGGTTAATTTTACCAAGCTCTTTTGGAAGGCAGGGAAGCATGTGTTGAGATATCTCAGGGGAACTACAGAGTATGGATTATGGTACATAAGGATAGAGGGACTGAAGCTTCAAGGCTTCACTGATGCATATTGGGAAAGTATTCCATCAGAAAGGAAGAGCACATCAGGGGGCATCTTCAGCATAGGATCAGGAATAGTTTCTTGGTACAATAGGAAGCAGAGATTAGTTGCACTTAGTTCAGCCGAGGTAGAGTACATGGCAGATAGTGAGGCCATTTGGATGATGAAAACACTTGTTGGTTTGTTCAGTCATCAGATGGATCTGACGGTGATACATTGTGATAACAAAATTTGCATAAAACTCTCGGTTAATCCAATATTCCATGACAAGTCCAAGCATATTGACATCTGGTACCTGTTGAGAATGCAGCAAGATGATGGAGCTTAGTGAAATGAAGTCGCCTTCACTAAGTGGGCCCGCAGGCAAATTCTGGCGCAAAGTCTATTTTTAGACTATGTCTATTTTTAGACATACGGAGCATAATTTAGGAATTCTACTTGGAGATTCTTGAAGTATGCGACATGTCGGTAAAAATAGATGAGACCCTATTTTTTAGGACCCAGGCTATTTTTAGACTGATCTCCTAAAAATATGGAAGTCAAATATTATTTACCCTTAATAATATTTTGACTATAAACAGCAGTTTACTCTCTTGGCGCACTTCGACAAGGAATCACGTGGTTCTTAGGGTTTGATGGCATCTTGCATGGTTGGCTTCAGTTAGACTTCAGTGGCAGGAGTTTTGGAGGAGTTAACGGGACAGATAGTGGAGTTGTGTTCTGTTTGTTTTAGTTGAACTAGTTGGGATTAGTTAACTAACTAATCAACTAGATATGGGTGGAGTAAATTAAATAATATTTAATTTACTAAATATTAACTCATTAGTCAACTCAAGAACACTTCAGTTCACTACAGTGCATGATCAGTTCAGTGAAGACCGGTGAAAGAGATAGATGAAAGGGTAGAGTTAGCTATCAGTTGTAACTATACTGTTGCTATTTGCAACACATAGATAGGTGGAGTAAGCTATGAGTATTGCAAAGTTTAGGGTGGTGGTTTATCTATATAAGGAGGCCATCACCTAGCATTAAAATACGCAATCAAGGTTGGCTATCAAGTGGCTAAGGATTGGAGCAAGTGATTTGCTAGCTCTAGCTTGATAGTGTGTAGCATGGGAGGTAGTGCATGAGAGCTTGTAAAGAGTTTTTGTACTATGATTGTTACATGATTTCTCCATTATAATATACACAATAGCTGGGGGTTTTCAGCTATAGGCTTTCCCCATACATACTGAGTTAATGTGTGATTGATTTGATTTGCGATTGCTTCTATATTATTTCCGCATGTGACAATTAATTGTAGAAGAAGGTTATGTGTTATGTATGCAATTCGAAATTGATATATGACCAGGTTAATCTTCAGTGAATAAGTGATTTATTCAGCTAATTTCTACATGGTATCAGAGCGAGATTAATTGTCGAAATCTATTACGGTGATTGCAAACTTATTTCCTCGGACAGAGTCTGCATGCGGGCCAGGTAGCCTCCGGAATATTCATCCTTCTTTGTAAGGTGAAAGATCTGGTGAATGCCCTTTGCAGTCAATCTCTGATTTGGAAATAATTTGTTTTCAAGTATAGATCGGAAGCGATAGAGCTTTGAGTTTGGAATTCGAATTTTGCAGAAGGTTGTTTTCTTGGTGCCGGTGTTGAAAGATGTCTTCTTTCAATGGTTTGCGACTCGAATATGCTCTTGAAGGCAGTTCGAACTATGTTGCATGGAAGGATCGAATGGAGGCAGTGTTAGAAGATAATGGTCTGAAGGAGTTCGTGGATGCGGATGTCCCAAAGCCCACTGATGCAGCTTTGGTCGATGCATGGCAAAAGAAGATCGCGAAATGTCGAAGGATCCTGTTGGAGGGCGTCAAGGATCATATTGTATCCAGCCTTCATGGTAAGGCTACTCCATATTTAATGTGGAAAGCTTTGACGGATCTATTCCAGAGTAAGAGTGACCAAAGGAAGCTGGCGCTCAAAGATAAGCTCAGGAACATCAAGATGGAGAAGGGCGACAGTATCGCCAAATACCTCACAAGTTCACTCAATGCAGAGATGAGCTGGGAAGTGTGGGGGTTACTGTCGATGAAGAGGACATGGTTGAACTGGCTCTCATTGGTCTTCCGAAGGCTTGGCACTCATATCAAGATAGTGTCAATGGTCGGGAGAAGCTGCCGGGATGGGAGCGCCTTTGGGCGGATCTCATGCAGGAGGAGATAAGGAGGACTACTCGAGATGGATCTTCATCAAAGGGAGCTGATGAAGAAAACTGCGCTTTGGTGTCCAAAGCTAAGAAAGGAAAGGGTAAGAAAACCTCTCATTCTGGAGCTAAGGGCAAGAAGCAGGATATGGCGAAAGTGAAATGTTTTCACTGCCATGATCACGGACATTATGCTACCAATTGTCCAAAGAAGAAGAAGAACAAGCAAGCGGGAAGATCTGCAGATGGAGAAGCTTTGGCTTCACGGTTCGAGCTTGACTTTTCACTGATTGCATGCTTGGTTTCAAGTGTGATGGGATCGGTGTGGTTCTTGGACAGCGGTGCGTCATTTCATATGACGGGAGATCGGGAGTTGTTCTCGGATCTGGAGGACAAGGATTTGGGTATGCACATCGAGATGGGCGATGACGGTAGATACAGTGCGACTGGTATCGGTACCGTATCCTTTCAGAGGGAGTCTGGTAAACCCTTTGTCTTAAAGGATGTCATGCATGTACCTGGATTGAAGAAGAACCTGATTTCAGTAGAGATGTTGGAGGATAAGGGTTATGATGTTGTCTTCAGCGAAGGAAAAGCTTTCCTGCGCAGTAAGACTACTGGAGAGACCCGGAAGATAGGGGTTCGAACTCAGAACCTTTATCAGTTGCAGGTAGATGACTGCGCAGCTATGGCATGCAAGGCTGGAGATGTGGTGAGCCGGGATGATGAGGGCGAACTATGGCACGGGAGATTGGGCCATCTTCACCATGGAGCTTTGAAGATTCTGCAGCAGATTTCTACTGGACTTCCTAAGGGCACCCTTGCGCAGTCAGATCAGTGCAAGGGGTGTACTTTAGGGAAGTATGTGAAAACCACCTTTCACGAGAAGGATAGTCGCGCCACGACGATCCTTGAGAGAGTTCACACAGACGTGTGTGGTCCTTTCTCAGTTGCTTCGACAGCAAAGCACAAGTATTATGTGATCTTTGTTGATGATTTCTCTCGAAAGTCCTGGATCTTCTTCATGCAGAAGAAGAGCGATACATTCGCGAAGTTCTGTGAGTTTAAAGCACTGGTCGAGAAGGATTCGAGGAAGAAGGTGATTGCTCTAAGGAGTGATAACGGTGGTGAATTCATCTCAGCTGAATTCAAGGAGTTCTGCAGCGCAGAAGGGATTCGGAGAGAGCTCATCGCACCCCATAACCCACAGCAGAACGGGGTGGCTGAGCGGAAGAACAGAACGATCGTGGGTGCTGCACGGGCGATGTTGCATGATCGGGGCCTACCCCTTCACTTGTGGGCTGAGGCATGCAATACAGCAGTGTATGTGCAGAACCGTTGTCCTCACAAGGTTCTTGGCATGAGTACACCAGAGGAGGCTTATTCTGGCAAGAGGCCTGATATTTCCCATTTGCGGATTTTCGGATCTCCTGTCTCCATGCATGTGACGAAGGATGCGAGAAGGAAGCTGGATCCAACTGCTGAAGTTGGAATATTTGTGGGGTACACTGATACACCTCACAACTATCGGGTGTATGTGCCGGACAGTCGCAAGACTGTTGTGCGACGGGATATAAAATTCCAGGAGGAGAAAGCCATGCAGTGTTCGCTTGAGAGGGAGCTACACTTGCATGCAGATGAGGAGCTGTTAGTTCCTAAGGAGGAGCTTCCGGATGTGGATCAGCCACAAGAGGAGGTTCGGGAGGTGGAAGAAACCACCCAGGCAGCGCCAACCATCAGAGGGCGCATGCGCACTACAGAAACTGAGCGACTGGCTCAGGATGCAGAAAAGGTTGTAGGACCACCTACAGCACAGCGCAGACAGAGATAGTCACCGGATCGGTACACTGGATACATGGCTCTTGTGAGTCAATGTGTTGTGACGGAGCCATCCTCTTTTGAGGAAGCTGTGGAGGAACCCGCATGGGTTGATGCCATGATCGAAGAATATGATTCGATCATCAGGAACAGTGCATGTGAGATTGTCCCAAGACCGGTTGGGAAATCAGTTGTAGGTTCGCGATGGATCTACAAAGTGAAGCAGGCGGCTGACGGGAGTGTGGAGAAGTACAAGGCGAGATTTGTCGCCCGTGGCTTCTCAGAGATCGAGGGGATTGACTATGAGGAGACTTTTGCACCTGTCGCAAGGTACTCTTCCATACGGACGATCCTTGCTCTCTCAGCGCAGATGGGGTGGCACATTCATCAGATGGATGTGAAGGCTGCGTTCCTCAATGGAGTTATTGAGGAAGAAGTGTACATAGAGCAGCCTGAAGGTTTTGAGATCTTCAGCAGTGAGTCGCATGTGTGCCGACTCAAGAGAGCACTGTATGGGCTGAAGCAAGCACCTCGTGCTTGGTACACTCGGATAAACAGCTACTTCACCGGGCTTGGATTCTCCAAGAGTGAGGCAGATCCAAACCTGTACCAGATTGTGGTGGAGGGGAAGCTGTTGATCATCGTACTGTATGTAGATGATCTGATTTTGACTGGCGACGAGCAGTTGATACTTTCATGCAAGGATGATCTTGCACGAGAGTTTGAGATGAAGGACCTAGGCATCCTTCATTATTTCCTGGGATTGGAGATTTGGCAGCGCAGTGGAGGACTGTTTGTTTCTCAGGGCAAGTATGCCCGGGAGATTCTGGAGAGGTTCAACATGCAAGGCTGCAAGCCTGTTGATACCCCTCTTCCTGAAGGTTGGAGGAAGGGAGATGCTACTTCGGAGGAGGTAGTGGATGCCACTGTCTATCGACAGTTGGTGGGGTCGTTGATGTATCTGGTCAATACTCGACCCGATATATGCTATGCAGTTAACCAGCTTTCGCAAGCTATGGTTAAGCCTACCAAGCTCTTTTGGAAAGCGGGCAAGCATGTATTGCGCTATATCAGAGGCACATCGGGATATGGTCTATGGTACAGACAGGAGGATGGAGTGAAGCTTTCTGGCTTCACTGATGCAGATTGGGCTGGGAGTCCAACGGACCGGAAGAGCACTTCTGGAGGAGTTTTCAGCATTGGGTCGACAGCAGTTTAGCTCAACTGAGTTTAACTCACTTAACTGAGTTAAACTGAATAACAACTCCCGTAAATACTCTTCCAACTCTATCATAACTTTGCCACTTTAGTTCTAACTGAGTCCTCCATGCATGAGCCACCAATAACCCTAGGAATTGTGTAATTCCTTCAGCCCACTGATTTGTTGAGAATGCAGCAAGATGATGGAGCTTAGTGAAATGAAGTCGCCTTCACTAAGTGGGCCCGCAGGCAAATTCTGGCGCAAAGTCTATTTTTAGACTATGTCTATTTTTAGACATACGGAGCATACTTTGGGAATTCTACTTGGAGATTCTTAAAGTATGCGACATGTCGGTAAAAATAGATGAGACCCTAATTTTTAGGACCCAGGCTATTTTTAGACTGATCTCCTAAAAATATAGAAGTCAAATATTATTTACCCTTAATAATATTTTGACTATAAACAGCAGTTTACTCTCTTGGCGCACTTCAATTTGAGTCATGGAGGTGGCTCATGCAACTGACACAAGGAATCACGTGGTTCCTAGGGTTTGATGGCATCTTGCATGGTTGGCTTCAGTTAGACTTCAGTGGCAGGAGTTTTGGAGGAGTTAACGGGACAGATAGTGGAGTTGTGTTCTGTTTGCTTTAGTTGAACTAGTTGGGATTAGTTAACTAGCTAATCAACTAGATATGAGTGGAGTGAATTAAATAATATTTAATTCACTAAATATTAACTCATTAGTCAACTCAAGAACACTTCAGCTCACTACAGTGCATGATCAGTTCAGTGGAGACCAGTGGAAGAGGTAGATGAAAGGGTGAGTAAAGCTATCAGTTGGTAGATTTGTTTTGCATGAGATTTGCATTACACTTGGAGGAATTTTCCATGACAATTACGCAATCAAGGCAAAGGGATTCGAACCTTGAACCTCTTCATATACAGGCCATGATTGCGCAATAGAGGCAAGGCAGTTAGTGGTGTGTTTTGAACCCGAGACTTGTTCAAAACCAAGCTAGATTGTGAGTAACTTTATGAGAGAGTACTGAGTACTTGTGAGGAGTATTGTACTTGTTTGGTTACTTGATTTCTCCATTATAATATACACAATAGCTGCGGGGTTTTCAGCTATAGGCTTTCCCATACATACTGAGTTAATGTGTGATTGAATTGATGTGAGATTGCTTCTATATTATTTCCGCATGTGACAATTAATTGTAGAAGAAGGTTATGTGTTATGCATGCAATTCGAAATTGATGTATGATCGGGTTAATCTTCATTGAATAAGTGATTTATTCAGCTAATTTCTACATGGTATCGGAGCGAGATTAATTTTCGAGATCTATTATGGTGATTGCAAACTTATTTCCTCGGACAGAGTCTGCATGCGGGCCAGGTAGCCTCCGGAATATTCATCCTTCTTTGTAAGGTGAAAGATCTGGTGAATGCCCTTTGCAGTCAATCTCTGATTTGGAAATAATTTATTTTCAAGTATAGATCGGAAGCGATAGAGCTTGGAGTTTGGAATTCGAATTTTGCAGAAGGTTGTTCTTCTTGGTGCCGGTGTTGAAAGATGTCTTCTTTCAATGGTTTGCGACTCGAATATGCTCTTGAAGGCAGTTCGAACTATGTTGCATGGAAAGATCGAATGGAAGCACTGTTAGAAGATAATGGTCTGAAGGAGTTCGTGGATGCGGATGTCCCAAAGCCCACTGATGCAGCTCTGGTCGATGCATGGCAAAAGAAGATCGCGAAATGTCGAAGGATCCCGTTGGAGGGCGTCAAGGATCATATTGTATCCAGCCTGCATGGAAAGGCTACTCCATATTTAATGTGGAAAGCTTTGACGGATCTATTCCGGAGTAAGAGTGACCAAAGGAAGCTGGCGCTCAAAGACAAGCTCAGGAACATCAAGATGGAGAAGGGCGACAGTATCGCTAAATACCTCACGAAGTTCACTCAATGCAGAGATGAA
>JAXQQM020066077.1:0-64864 GCA_034641835.2 Pinus albicaulis | reverse complement strand
GGTTATCAAGCCCCACACAATGGTTACCAGCAACCAAATCAGCCTGGTTATACGAACCATGCCCCCTGCGGTCAAAATCCTCAGGGACAGAACCCATGGGGGCAGGGATATTCACAACCATCGTGGAACGCAGGTACCGGACCTTATCCTGGGACTGGCATGGTAGTTAACCCTCCATTGTCGTTCCTCGCTACCTTGGATCTACCGGACGTTTCGAAGGTGACCAATGATCCGATTGCTCATAATCCATATCGGCCCCCGGTTCCAACCAAGATACCAGGTGATCGTCCCGGTTGGAGGGCAGCCGGGAGAAGACCTCAGCATGGATACGGGATTACCCGGTTTCGTCTAACTCTTGGACCGACGATTCGATTCGTCTACGTCTTTTCCAGCGTACTTTAACAGGAGCTGCTGCTAAGTGGTACATAGAGCCATCCCGTGGTATTTTTCAGGATTTCAACTCGTTAGCTATGGCTTTCCTCACGCATTTCCAGTTACCAGTCCGGTATGAGACCGGGACGCACCTCCCCGCTTCTGCACACACCGCCACTCACATCTTCGATCACATCCATGAGTGGCGCGCCGTCGTCGATCGATCAAGTTTCACACCGATCGATTTGACCACCGGTTCACCACCTCCTTGTCAATAAAATCGCTCGGGATTATCACGATGGGAGCGTGTGTGACGGAGGAACAAGCGATCGCGCGTGCTTCCGCACTCGGATCCGGTTTATTCGCAACCGCACGCTATGACATCTCGGCGTTCGATGCCTCCACGGTGCCCTAGCCACAAAAGCCCCCGCCTACCCTTGCTGGATGGTGTCATCAAGGTTCTCGTTTCTCGAAACCAAGGCCTCGAACGCGTAAGGCCATCCAAAAATACCTCTGCCAATCCCGCCCCATCTGATTCTGGTAAAACCGTGGAGGTGAATGCCGTTCAGGCCAATCCTGCGGACAAATCCTCCAAGGGGAAGAAGAAGGGCAAAGGAAAATCAAAATCTAATGCCCCGAAACCAGAATCTAAGTCTCGTACTGAGGATGGCTCCCAGTTTAAACCGAAGTACCCTTGCCTCATCTGTGAAGGGTACCATTATACTAAGGATTGTCCACGATGATCCGAGGTTAGTCAACTTCTTAAAGGCCCTAAAGGGACTCCGGCTGTTTTGAAAGAGCCATTTCATCCCTGCTAGGCATTCCGTATGCTCATCAAAGGCTCATCATCTGCACCGTTTGGGTCTCAGGTTTTCATGATGAAGACTAATGCACCTATCACTATCGCTACACGGGCAAAGGACTACAATGAGCCGCGGCAGGCACCCGGGAAGGCAGTTGCGGATGGGCCACCTCCCCCACCTGTCTCCGGTCCATTGGAGATTGAGAAGCCGACTCTCGAACCCGTTGTGAAGGCACCTTCCAAGGGTGTTCTTCGAAGATCCTCTTACAATCCCAATGCTCGTGCCGCTCAACATTACAGTATTGTTGAGGATCTGGCACAGGCGCCATCTGCCATGTCGGCACTTGAGGTTCTTCAAAGTTGTCCTTCACAACGGAAGGCTTTACTGTCTGCCATCGGTGGTATCGATCCCGCCGACTCGAGCCTTCTCACCTTTGATCTGGAGAATTTTACTCCCCGGCTTCCACATCAAATTGCTTTGGTCATTCAAGTCGGGATTAACGGTCTGAACGTTCATAGAGCCGTCGTAGATGAGGGTGCATCTACTTGCGTTATGTCCTCCGCTTGCTGGAAGGCCATTGGCTCTCCGGCCTTGTCGTCATCTCCCAATGCCCTCGAGGCATTTGATGGTCGGGAGTCTAAACCCCTGGGAGTTCTTGAGAGTCTTGCGATCACATTACAGGGAAAAACTGTCAACGTGGAAGTGGAAGTGGTTGACGCTAAGCTCAACTACAACATACTTCTTGGCCGCAGCTGGACCCATGCCATGCTCTGCGTGCCGTCTACTGTCTTTCGATTCATTAAGTTCCCCCATGAGGGCAAGATTGTCACAGTAGATCAGTTGTCATTTTTCACCTCTAGCTCTGAGAACAACGTGCCATACGTGGATCAAATTTCGAATCCCCCAGACAGCATAGGACCTGGTCTTTTCAAAGACCCAGTTCTCATGGGTATATTCCCCGCACCGCCACCGAATACCGCTCAAGTCAACATGTTGTCCAGGACCGATGACCCCTGGCTTATTCCTACACCTGAGCAGGTATATGAGTTTGGAGAATCCATGCCTTTAACGCCAGTAGAGATCAGCTACTGTGAGATTGTTGCCACATCGGACCCTCCACCTCCTCAGCATGCTCCGATGAGCATGGCTCTCGACGTCTACTCGCAATCCCCCTGGCTTGGTCAGGCTGATTCACCTGATCCTCTCAGAGAGACTTTTCCTTCAGATGAGGCTATCATTGAAACCATGTCTCTTGAGGAGCTGCCCTGGGGCGATGGACATCATCGCTCCTAGTTTATGCCCAGCTTGGGGGCAATGACTGATTGTCTGGAGCGCTATGCTACTCAGGTTCCTTCCCCTCCTCTTCAAACACCGATCTTGATGCACGAGGTCTTTTCGGAGGGTAATCTGAGTAACATTACTCAAACTGTTCCAATCAACATCTCTGTTAAACCGGGGATTGTTGAGAACATTCATGTGGGTGTGACTTGTTCTCCCGAGGAGATTCAAGTCTATACTGAGCTTTTCAAAGAATTCAGAGATGTTTTCGCATGGTCTTACGAGGAGATGCCGGGAATTGATCCTAGTATTGTCGTGCACGAGATTCCAACCTATCCAGGTGCGAAACCCGTGCGCCAATGCTTACGTCCCATGCATCCTCGGAAAGCCGCCGCTATCAAGGCAGAAGTTGAAAAAATTCTGAACGCGGGATTTATTTATCCTATCCCCCTCACAGAATGGGTGTCTAACATTGTCCCTGTCGATAAAAATCAGGGTACGATTAGAGTCTGTGTTGATTATCGCGACATCAATCGCGCCTGTCCAAAGGATAATTATCCCACTCCGTTCATAGACCAGATCATTGACGAATGTGCTGGAAGTGAGAATTATTCCTTGATGGATGGTTTCTCGGGGTATAATCAGATCAATATTGCACCTGAGGATCAACACAAGACGACATTCATCTGTCCGTGGGGTACATTCGGGTATAAAAAGCTCCCGTTCGGCTTGAAGAATGCTGGAGCCACTTTTCAGCGTGCGATGTCCCATGCTTTTCATGACATTCGCCATATCGTTCAGCCTTATCTGGACGACTTGCCAGCTCATTCAGCTAAGCGAGAGGACCATCCTGAACATCTCCGCCAGATCTTTCTTCGTTGCAGGCGCTACAATATTAGGCTCAATCCTCATAAGTGCGTCTCGCGTCGATTCGGCCGTCTTTTAGGCTATGGGGCCCGAAAGATGAATTCGCCTTGACCCTCTAAAGGCTTTGAAAATATCATAAATCTCCCCATCACCCTCCTCCCCCGCACGCCATGCAGTCTACAAGGAAAGCGCTAATTCTTTCAGGCGCTTTCATCCCGACCTTGCGCGAGGTGGCCAAAGGACCACTCGCTTGTTGTGCTGCACGTTCCTCAACGTGGACGAAATTGCTCGCAGAACTTTTCGGAGAAGTCAAGACATCGTTTAACAATGCCTGCTTCGTCCTCCGGACTACCACCGCGACTTTACTTTGTATCTAGCTGCCGCATTAAGCACCATCGCCATGGTCTTGGTGCAGGATGACGAGAACGGTGACGAACATGTTGTTTATTACCTCTCTCGGAACCTTCTCGACCCGGAAACGCGTTATGCACATGTCGAGAAGTTGGCCTTAGCAGCAGTACACGCCGTACAACGCTTTCACCATTACATCCTTTTGCGTACGATAACAGTGGTTTCAGACTGCAACCCTATGACGTATATTCTTTCTAGACAATTACTAGGGGGCAAGTACTCCAAATGGATCGTCATCCTGCAGGAGTTTGACTTGGAATTCACCACTGCCAAGTCAACTAAATCACTGGTTTTTCGCGGGGATTTGATATGCTCCCTCCTTGCTGCACCGTTCCTTCACACTCGTAAGATCATATACCTCTGGACGCAACGTACAAGCCATATTGATACTGCCATGATCCTTGGTACCATGATATCATACAGGGCCTTCGGCACCGCGACATTTCGGCCTCGAAAGGACAAAGTCGCCCGCCGTCGGACCCGGCACCAGTCCCAACCCTACCGTATCGTAGGAGATACCTTATATCGTATTGGAGTAGATTCGGTGCTCCGACGATGCCTTACCTTGGAAGAGGCTGAGAAAGTCTTGAATGACTGCCATAGTGGCGCCTGTGGCGGACACATGTCCGGACATGCTACTGCCCAGAAGATTCTGAGGGCAGGTTATTTCTGGCCTTCCATATTCAAGGATTGTATCACTGCAGTCCGTAAATGTCATCCATGCCAGATTTTTCAGCGCAAGATGCGCGCGCCGCCATTGCCTTTGCATCCCGTTATTACCGTCGGCCCTTTTGCGAAATGGGGCGTGGATTTTATGACGTGTAACCCTCACTCGGTCGGGGGGCATGCATATATCATTGTCGCCGTCGACTACTTCACTAAATGGGCCGAGGCGATGCCTACACTAGCTGCTGACGGGAAAACGACTGCTTCATTTATATTCAACCACGTTATTGCACGATTCGGGGTTCCTCAAGCCATCGTCACTGATCATGGTACTCATTTCCGTGATTACATGATGACGGAGCTGACTTCAACGTTGGGCTTGCGTCACGACAGCTCAACACCATACTACCCTCAAGCGAATGGTCAGGTTGAAGCGGTGAACAAGGTTTTGGTCACTATGCTTCAGCGAACAGTTGGGATTCATAAATCCAGTTGGCATCTCCAACTGTTCTCAGCTCTCTGGGCATACCGAACATCCGCTAAGAGTGCAAGAGTTCACACCAATCCGAATTGGTGTACTATTCGGTTACTCGCCGGTTGAATGTGAAATTCCTTCGCTTAAATTAGCTGTGGAGCTCTTACCGGATACTTCCCCTGAGGAAGAACGTCTTCTGTATCTCGAACGTTTGGATGAAACCTGTCGTCTAGCTGCTTTGATCATCGAAGCACAAAAGAAGAGGGTCAAATCTCATTTTGATCAATCTGTTTCTCCCCGTTCTTTCATCGAAGGAGACCTCGTTCTCTTGTACGATCAGGCACATGATAAGCTTGGAGCCAGTAAACTCCAGCCTATGTGGCACGGTCCCTATATAGTAAAATGCGTTTTGAAAAATGGGGCCTATGAGCTTATAGATTACGAAGGAGTTCCGCTGGCACAGCCCAGGAATGGGCTGTACCTTAAAAAGTACTACGCCTGAAGTGATTTCTTGGTGTGGTGTGTGTACATAGGTGTGTGATTGTCATTTGTGTGCATAGTGTGGTGTGCTTTGTAAACATATTTTTGCTGATTGGGTCTTCCTGGTTGTGCAGATGTCTATTCATCCATTTGTTGGTTTCGCGGATGGTGCCTCCCGCAGTACCAGGAATCTGTCTTCCGCAGCCTGGGTAATCTACGATCCTGCTGGTGAGTTGATTGACCTGCAAGGTGTGTGTTTAGGACGCACCACGAACAATATCGCGGAATATAGTGCCGTGTTGGAATTATTAACCGAGGCAGTAAACCTTGGCATCCGTGAATTGCTCGTGTACCTAGATTCACAACTTGTAGTGTTACAGCTGAACGGACACTATTCGGTAAGGAACCCGTCCATCTTACGTCTGTATTTGCGTATTCGATTACTGGAAAGGAATTTTGACTACATTACATGTCATCATATACCCAGGCATTTGAATACATTAACAGATGCAGTAGCAAATTTGGTATTAGACAGGCATTTGCGCAATTTATAATCATCATCACATGTAAAGAAAGACTCATCCAGAAATAGATATGTATATATATAGATATCGAAATGTTTACATAGAGTGTGTCACATAAAACTCAAAAAAAATACATAATTGTCTTAATACATCCTGAGACACTGTGTCTCTCAAAAACTAGGTGTGGCTAAATCCTAGAGACTAATCCGCATGGTGCTCATGATAGCACGTCACTGCACGCACTAGGCGCCTCAGGATTCGGTGGATCCGGTTCGGAACTCCCACCGTATGGCGCTGGTATGCCATCGGTACATCTGATAGTCGGGCATAGTCTGGGATCCCATGGGAAATCCCCTCGAGGTTCTGGATCAGTTCCTCTCCTCCGGTGCCTTCCCCCTGGATCTCAGGGGCGAGTTGTGTCCTCCGGGAGATAGGAGACATCCCGGCTGGTCTCTCAGGTCCTACATCTGCATGCATATATAATTGTGTCAAGACAAATGTGTATTAACAAAAAAAAAACATATAAACACAAAATCAAAAATATGAGGTCTTACCCAGCTCCTCGTCCCAGTCGTCTCCTTCTGGTAGTGGGAGATCTGGGTCCCCGGTAAAGTCAGTTCCCGAATAGGGCCAATCTTCCACGACGATCAGTTGGCGCCGTAGCCACCTAAAGAACTCTGGCCTCCAGGACATCTGTTGGCCACCTCCATATCTGGGCATCAGTGCTGCCCATCGAGCCATTCGTGGCTCTCGTGGTATCGGACTCGCCACTGCGGCCCCTTGGCCCTGGAAGATTGGTATGCGTTCCAGAATGAACGATACCAAGATGGAACCATACCCGAACTGTTTCAGTTTCCCCTGTTTGCACTTTGTGAGCTGCCTTTTCATATTGATGGTTACTGCTTCTGCCCAGTTGAACAGTAGGGGACCCATGCATTCTGAGGCTAACAGGAGTTGAGTCTTCGTGGCCTCGTGCGGAGCCTGCGACCCAGCAGCCCGCGTAATGGTGTGGAGAACTACTCTCAGTGCTAGATCAGGGATGGTGGAGATGTATACCTTCTTACTTCCTGATCCTGTCTGTGCCCCTCGGCACACCCGCGCCATTACCTCTTCCATCTTTTCCCCTGATGGTCTGCTCCCAGTCAGTACAGGGATTGGACCTCTGCGGGACAATCCAGTAATGAAATAAATGTCAGTGACCTCCAATTCTAACACCTGGTCTCGTAGCCTGAACACTTGTTCATTTTCATCCCAGATGTTGATTAGATATTGGAGGAGCTCGGGCTGAGCTCGTAAACATGGCGCGAGGAAGAACTTTTTCAATCCACAGTCTCTTAGAGCGTTCATGCAAGCTTGGCTTTGCATGGCCTCTTCATCCTCATCTCCGTGCTCTCGTTCCTTCCATTCGATTGCCATTTTGAGTGCTTATCTGCATTCACATGGTCAAAAACCCCTGATTAGATCTTTGGTGAGCTTCAAATTTCAAGAAATTTGGTGTAAATGACGAATTTTGGGCGGAAATATAGGTTCGGCCGCTGGCGCGGCTGTTTTGCTAACAGTCGCGCCAGGTGGCGCGAGCCCTTTAGTAAAAAGAGCTCAGTGGTGCGGGTCCGTGCCCGATACCCGCGCCACTGGGCCCGGCCCTAAAATTTTAAAAAGTGGCCACACAAAGTTGATTTCTAAAGGAAAACCATTAAAAAAATGTATAGAAATGAAGAGCTAAGGAGCGCCTATTACCTGTGATAGACGAGAAGCTGAATGGTTGCCTGGATTGGTCGCAATCACCGTCAGAAGATTCTGTTCCAAAAGGACCACTGTTGCTTTCCACAAGGTAAATAGTAAAAAGTAATTTCATTTTTTACCAATTAGACATATATATAACTTTTTCGACGTTAAATGAGCTTTAAAAGTTATTTTTGTCAAATATTTGCATATGTTATGTCGAAAATGGATTTTACGCTTGCTTGGTATGTGCAGCAGCAGGTTTTTGCGACTTAAAAAGATGGACACGAGTTGTATTTTATACTTTTTCGGACTCGGTAAATACACGAAAAAGTCACTCCGGAGTCATCTTTCAGCTCTTTTCTGACTCTCTAAATATGAAAAGATTGCCGAGGCCCTTGTCGTTTCGATCTCGTTAAAATGGACACGAATCGACATTCACCCAGTATAAGTTTAACCCTTTTTCGGGCTGGGCTGGATCGATTACGGAAAAGGAATACCCTAGCCTATCGCGACTAGGAGGTTTTCCCGGATATTGTTTTCTACCTTTTCGGATCTGGGGAACTATTTACGAAAAGGGACCTGTGGAGTTTTCTTTTCCGCTGTCTTTTCAAACTCTCTCAACATGAAAAGACGCCGAGTTCTTCCTTTGTCAGACTCGTTAAACCCTGATGACATTGGATTTCGTCGAAATGACGTTCTCCGAGTTTCTCCTTCCTAGGACTCGTTAAATGCTCTAGGATGGATTCGCCCGAAGGGCGGACTTATATCACAAGCATATGCTATCCCCTTCAAGCTTGTTATCAAAAATAATTGGGGTACTCGCCAGAAATGGTGGGGGAAAAATGGAACCATCGTCGTTGTCGTCGGCAGTATGTCGCTCTTGAACATGGCACTTGTCTGCATTCGTGTCGGGTTGGGGACATATCATCTCGTTGCTTCACTTTGCTTCCATGGGTTTGGGTAATCTCTTTTGACCTCTCATCTGTTCACTGCCTCGTCGCCATGACCTTTGATCCGTTGACGTCAAATACTGCCAAGTCCATTGTCGTGCCATTTATATGTTCAAGAGAAGTTGGCCTCTGCGAATATCAACCTTCCTCTGTTTCTCATATGGCCCCGATTCACAACAAAACATTATGTTCCTCTGTCTCGTGTCGATGATGTGGGAATCATTATGGCCCACCTTCGATCAAGGTCACTTCCTGTCGACATCAACTCATTATCTGGGAAGTTGGTCTAGAGACTCCTTATGGTACCTTGGAGCCTGCATGCCTCAATGGCAGGTTCGTCGCATTCGACGAGAGGTTTACATCATTGGCCTCCGATCGAGTGATTCTGCGGGTGTTCGACGTCAGCTCATTTATTCGCACGCCGCAGATTGTACCTGTAGTACCTTGAGGACCATTGTCATTATTGGTGGTTTCTCTCGCGTCGGTTAACAGCTTTCATTATTGGCTGGTAATCCGACGATGTTCTTGCATGTTCGACTTCAGCTCACACATTCACATGCTTGAACTTGTACTTGTTTGGGTCGAGATGGAGCGCAAGACCCTGGATTGTGTCTGTTGTAATCCAGGCTGCGATTGTGGATTATTGTCATTATGTACATGACTCAATGATTGGATGGATGCGACCATACCCGAGTCTATTTGTTTGATCTTAGTTGGATGGCTGCGCCCATACCCTAGATCCGGATTATAGCATACTCTGTTCGGATGGCTGCGTCCATACCATATATATGCATCATGTACTTGAGATATCAGTTGTATCTTTCTGTGCAGGTTTTCCGACGGCGGGCCTTCAGTTGGACATGTTCTCGTAAAGCATTTCACCCCTCTCTCTCTCGGGCCTCATGCTTTAGGGGGCATCTGTTACACAGTAATTTGTCACTGTCCTTACCATTCCCCATCCCGCACAATGGAGGACCCATTTTGTGACCTGTGGACATTGTCATGCCTTGAAATCATCATCAATGCATCCCTCTGAACATGAGCTTCATTTGCCCTTGAGACATCTCCTTGCAAAAGTCATGAAAAACAACCCTTTTGGCATTGGCGCGGGCAAGCAGTTCAGTCCTCGCGCCAATGGAGAAATTACTGCAAAGGGGTCGCGCCACTTGGCGCTCTGTCATAGAGCCGTAGTCGCGCCACCCAATTTGGGAGTTGTTTTTTAAATATGGATGGCGGGAGTTGAGTTCTAACAAATTCACAAACCATCACCTATCTTGAGTTGGGAGGTTGGCTGCGGGAATTCTATGGAGGGAAGTGGTTTTGCCACCTCCCATGGAACCTTCCTTGTTGATAGGGCCAATCCCATAATAATAGGGATCCCAACTCCTCCTTCCTCATCTATAAAAGCTTGCTCAAATCAATGGCAAGCTAGTCTTGAAGTGCCTAAGCTCTGAATCTCCATATTCCCAAGAGCCTTTGTGTTGTAAAGCACCCTCTCTTTCCCTTAAGGCTGACTCAAGTAAGGAGACCATTGTCACGAGACTCTGGAGAGGTTTTCCCTTTCCTTGGCGAGCTTTGCGAGACGTGGACGACTGGAGACCCGTTCGAAGGAGACCGCGACGTCAGAACTTGGTTGTAATCTCTCTTCGCTGGTTATTTAATAGATGATTATGATTATGGTTCCATTCTGTTTTCCATCATGTTAACGCGAGTAATGTCCTTTCTGACTGATGTTTAGTTACGTATGCTGGTTTCTATGCTTGTATCTGTTCGTTTCTTCCATGTGCAGGTGTTCATCCGTGGAGATCGTGGAAGGATTGTGATCTGCCAAGGCTGAGGAATTCTTGGGATGCTTATTCTTCAGATCCTATGTCTAATCCGTGTATAAGCTTATCGTAGCCCTTTGCTGTTCGTAATTGTGAACTCGTGCCATGACATTGTTTGTTGCTAGACCCCTGCCGGGCTAGTAGGGATCGCCTCTGTCCGCAGAGGGGATTTACCTCCTCAACACTCATCAATAACAACATCAATAAATTCAACAATCTTTCCGAAGTCTTTTATCGTAACATTTATATGCTCTACTCGTAGAGGAGCAACCAAGAAGTATTCCTTCATTTGCTCGGGTTCAAACATGCCAAGTTTTTCATCATTATTTTTGATAAAGCATCTCATTTCAAAACTCTAAAATGCTTCATGAGGAGTGACGTCATACTCGTACGGGCTGAGGTGTTTTATCACTATTTACATGAACATGTGCCTTGTTAAGAATATTTACCGCTGTATGTGCTGCTTCTCCTCAAAATGTGCCAGGTGTTCCAGAATCATCAAGCATAGCTCTAGCCATGTTTTGAACTATTCTATTCATTCTTTCTACTACACCATTTTGTTGTGGAGTGCCAGCTACAGAAAACTGTTTTTTTATGCCATGTTGTTCACAAAATTCAAGGAATTCATCTGATGTATATTCTCCTCCTCGATCAGATCTAAGACACTTGATTTTTAGATCTAATTCATTTTCAACCAGTGCTTTGAAGATCTGAAATTTCTCAAATGCTTCATCTTTGTGTTTAATCAACCCAATCCAACACATTCTAGAGAAATCATCAATGAATAAGATATAGTATTATTCACCACGTGGTGACTTTTTCCTCATAGGTCCACATATGTCAGTATGAATGAGTTCAAGGGGCTTACTTGATGATCCTTCCTTGGCATTAAATTGTACTCTGGTTTGCTTACCGAATTGGCAAGATTTGCATATGATATTTTCAGGTAGAGTAATATTGGGAAGATCACGAACAACTTTAAGTTTGCTTGATTTGTTGATTTGAGAGAAGCTCAGATGCCCCAACCTTCTATGCCATAGCCAATTTTCTGAAGATTTACTCAAGTAACATTGTTCTTTGGGGTTCTTCAATATATACAGGTTGTTTGGAGTTCTTTTTCCTTTTATAATTGCTTTACCTGTATCAAGATCACGTACCACACATTCTTTTGAACTAAAGACAACTTCAGTTCCTTGATCACACATTTGACTTACACTTAAAAAGTTATGCCTTAATCCATCCACATACATGACTTCATTAGCTTTCACATTTTCTTTTAGAAAAACAGACCCTTTTCCTTTAATGACCGCAGGAGTATCATTTCCAAATGTAACCTTCTTTTCCTTTTCTAGAGCACTATATGCAAGAAGTTTGTCTTTATCACATATCTTGTGTCTCGAGCATCCACTATCAATGATTTATCTACTCTAGCCTTTCCTAGTCTACTGTAGCTTAGCTTAGCACTAGCCTAACCTAGCTTAATCGACTCTAGATTTTCCTAGTCTACTTTAGCTTAACCTAGCCATGTCTACTCTAGCTCACCTATTGCAGCCTAACCTACTATACCCTAGCCTAGAATAGCCTAACCTTTTATTTCCTATCCTAGCCTAACCTAACCATGCCTAGCATAACCTACTCTACTCTAGCCATCTCTAGCCTAGCCAAATCTAACTTACTCTAAACTACTCCACTCTAACCTAGCCTAGCATGCTCTAACCTACTCTAGCCTAGCCTCACCTAACGTAGCCTAACCTAGCTTACTCTAACCTACATTAACCTAGCCTACTTTAGCCTAGCCTATCATACTCTGCACTAGCCAACTGTAGCCTAGCCTAACCTAGCCTACTCTAACCTACTCTCACCTAAACTAGCCTAAATCCTACTCTAGTATACTTTAGCCTAGCTTAGGCAAGCATAGCCAATTCTATCCTACTCTAGCCTAGCTTAACGTATCCTATCCTAGTCTACTCTAACCTTGCCTAGCCTAGCCTTACCTAACCTTCCCTAACCTAGCCTACTATAACCTACTTTAGCATAACCTACTATAGGTTAACATAGCCTAGCCTAAGCTACACTTTCCTAGCCTATCCAAGCCTACCGTTTCCTAACCTAGCATATCCTAGCCTAGCCTAACCTAGACTAGCCTAGCCTAACCTAGACTAGCCTAGCCTAACTTAGCCTAGCCTAGCCTAGCCTAGCCTAGCCTAGCCTAGCCTAGCCTAATATATCCTAGCCTAACCTACTCTAGATTATTCCATTCTATCCTATCCTAGCCTAGCCTACTCTAGCCTATCTTAGACTAGCCTAACCTAGCTTAGACTATAGAAGCCTAGCCTAGACTAGCCTAGCTTAGCCTACACTTTCCTAGAATAGCATAGCCCTTCCTAGCCTAACCCTTTCGGTCCTAGCCTACTCAAGCATTCTCTAGCCTAGCCTAGCCTAATATCCTACTCTAGCCTAGCCTAGCCTTATCTACTCTAGCATTGTCAAGCCTAACCTACTGTATCCTAGAGTAGCCTACTCTAGCCTAGCCTAACACAACCTATCCTAGAAAAATCTAAGCTACATTAGCCTAGGCTAGCTAACTCTATCCCACTCTACCCTAGCCTAGCCTATCATATCCTAGCCTAGCCTACTATCATAGCTAAGTTTAGCCTAACTTAGAACTCTAACCTACTTTAGCCTACCCTAGACCATCCTAATAAACTTTAGCCTAGCCTAGCCTAGCCTAACCTAATATTTCCTAGCCTAGTTAAGAATAATCTATCCTAGCCTAGCCTTACCTATCCTAGCCTACTCTTTCCTATCCTAGCTAAGCATATTGTTTCGTTATGTAGCAAATTCTACTCTTTCCTAGCCAAGCCTATGGTAGCCTACCCTACCGTACCATAACTAAGCCTAGCCTAGGTTAGACTAACCTACTCTATCATATCCTAAAATACTCTATCCTATCAATTCTAGCTAAATCTAGCCTAGCCTACTCTAGCCTAACCTATTTTGGCCTATGATAGCCTAGCCTAGCCTAGCCTTGCCTAGCCTAAGACTATTCTAGCTTTGTCTAGCCTAGCCTAGCCTACTCTAACATACTCTAGTCTAGCCTAGTCTACTCTATCCTAGCCAAGCTTAGCCTACTCTAGCCTAGCCTAGATTAGCCCACTCTAGCCTAGCCAAACCTAACATTGCCTAACCTAGCCTACTCTAATCTACTTTAGCATTTCCTACTCTAGATAAGCCTAGACTAGCCTAGCCACCTTTATCCTATTATAGCATAGATTACTCTTTCCTAGCCTATCCTGGGATTTCTCTATTCTAGCCTAACCTTGCCTAATCTACCCTAGCCTAACCTACTTCATCATATTCAATGCTAGAATATCCTAGCCTAACCTAATCTAGCCTAACCTACTCTAGCCTATCCTAGCCTAGCCTACTCTAGCCTATACTAGCCTAGCCTAACCTTTCCTAGCCTTGCCTTTTCTAGCCTAACTTATTGAAGCCTATCCTAGTCTAACCTAGCCTAACCTACTATCCTACAATAGCCTAGCCTAGGCTTGACTACTTTAGCCTAGTCAAGCCTATCCTACTCTCTGCTAGCCTAGCCTACTCTAGCTTAACCTAACTCAGGCTATCCTAGCCTAATCTAAGCTACATTACCCTAACCTATTCTAGACTAGCGTAGCCATATATTTGGTACTCTAAACTAGCCTAGCTTATCCTATCCTATCCTATCCTACTCTATCCTAACCTAGCTTAGCTTAGCCTAGCCTTTCCTAGCCTATGCTACTCTAACCTACATTAGCATAGGCCAAGACTAGCATATCTAACTTTATCCTACTCGAGCCTAGCCTATTCTAGCATATCATACCCTACCCTACTCTTTCCCAACCTAGTTAATCTTACTCTAGCATAACCTATCTTAGTCTAGCCTAACCTACTCGATCCTAGCCTAGCCATCTCTAGCCTAGCTAAGCCTACTCTTTCATAGCCCAACATAGCCTATACTAACCTAGTCTATCCAAGCCTAGCCTACTCTAGCCTATTCAATCCTAGCCTAATCTACACTAGCCTACTTTACCCTAACCTAGATTTGCATATGCTAGCCTAGCGTGGCCTTTCCTAGTCCGGAATATTATAGCCTTCCCTAGCCTAGCCTAGCCTAGTCTAGCCTAGTTTAGATTAGCTTAGCTTAGCCTACTCTAGCCTAGCCTAGCGTACTCTATCCCAACCCAGCCTAACCTAGCTTAGCCTAGTCTAATCTAGCTTAGCCTAGCCTAGTCTACTCTAGCATAGACTACCATATCCTAGTCCACTCTAGCCTATCCTAGCTTAGTCTACTCTAGCTCACGCTAGCCTTGTCTACTCAAGCCTAGCCTAGCCTAGCCTAGCCATCTAAACCCTAGCCAAGCCTAGCTAGCATACTTTATCCTAGTCTAGCATAGCCTACTCTAGCCTACTAGCCTAGCCTAGCCTAACATATCCTAGTCTACTCTAGCCTAGCCTAACGTAGCGTAGCCTAGCCTAACGTACCCTACTATAGCCTACTCTATCCTACTCTACTATACCCTAGCCTAGTCTAGCTTGTCTAACTTATCCTTTTTCTAGCCTACCATACCTGAATAGCTTCAGGCCCATTTCTATCCCAGCTAATGTAGGCTACTCACTCTATCCTAGCCCAACCTACTCTAGATTAGCCTGTGACAAGCCCACCGTAGGCCAATATAATCCATCCTCGCCTAGCATAGCCTATTTTAGCAACTAGCCTACTTTTAACCTATTGTGGTCATGTAGCTCTCAATCAGATTTAGCCCAGCCTGGAAAGTAACAAACTCAGCCCACTAAAGAAGCAAGACTTTACCCTACTGTGTTAGAAGCATGCTAGTCAGCCCTCTCCAACCTAAACTATTCTAGCTCCTGTCTAAACTAGCCTAGCCTACTCAGCTCTCTTCTAGCCTAGCCTAGCCTACTCTAGCCTAGCTTAGCCTAGCCTACTTTATCCTAACCTACTCTAGGCTACTCTACTCAATCCTAGCCTTGCCTACTCTAGCTTAGCCTAGTCTAGTCCTCTCTAGACTAGGCTAGCCTATCCTAGTCCACTATAGCCTAGGCTAGCCTTGTCTACTCTAGCTTAGCCTAGCCTTGTCTACTCTAGCCTAGCCTAACCTAACCTAGTCTACTCTAGCCTACTAGCCTAGCCTAGCATAGCCTAACCTAATATAGGTTAGCCTACTCTAAGATAGACTACACTATCCTAATCTAGACTAGCCGAGCCTTCGCTAGCGTATCTTATCCTAACCTTCTCTAGCATACTATAGCCTAGGCTAGCTTTGCCTACTCTATCCTAGCTTACTCTAGGTAAGCCTACTCTATCCTAGCCTAACCTACTCTAGCTTAGCCTAGCCAAGCTTACTCTAGGCTAACCTATTCTATCCTTTGCTAACTTAGCCTACTCTAGCCTACTTTAACCTAGCCTAACATAACCTAGCCTAGCATAGCCTAGCCTAGCATAGCCTAGCCTAACCTAGCCTAGCCTAGCCTACTCTACTCTAGCCTAACCTAGCCTAGCCTATCATGTCCTAACCTTTTCTAGTCTACTCTAGCCTACTCCTAGCTAGCCTAGCCTAGCCTACTCTATCCTAGTTTATCTTCTCTTAGCCTACTCTAGCTTAGCCTACTCTAGCTTAGCCTAACATATCCTAGCCTAGCCTAGCCTACTCTACACTAGCCTACTATATCCTACTCTACTCTAGCGTATCCCACTCTAGCCTAGCCTAGCCTATCCTACTCTAGCCTAGCCCAGCCTACCCTACTATATCCTACTTTATCCTAGCTTAGGCTACCCTATCCTAGATTACTCTAGCCTAGACTATTGTAGCCTAACCTAGCCTAGCCTAGCCTAGCCTACTCTATCCTACTCGACTCTCGCCTAGCCTACTCTAGCCTAACCTAGCCTAACCTATCATGTCCTAACCTTTTCTAGTCTACTCTAGCCTACTCCTGCCTAGCCTAGCCTACATTACTCTATCCTACTTTATATTCTCTTAGCCTACCGTAGCTTAGCCTATCCTAGCCTACTATATCCCACTCTACTCTAGTGCAACCCACTCTAGCCTAGCCTATCCTATCCTACTCTAGCCTAGCATAGCCTAGCCTACCCTACTAAATCCTATTTTATCCTAGCTTAGCCTACTCTATCCTAGATTACTCTAGCCTAGACTATTCTAGCCTAACCTATTGTACACTAGCCTAGTTTAGCACACTCTAGGCCACTAGCCTTCTGTAGCCTAGCTTAACCTATTTTAGCCTAGCCTTGTCCAACTTGCCTTATCCTAGTGTATACTATCCTCACCTAGCCTACTCTAGCTTAGTCTAGCCTAGCCTAACCTACTCTAGCCTAGTCTACTCTAAGAATTTACACATGCATGATATCCTTGAGACATTAATAAAACACATACAAAATTAATCTTAAATAACATCTACATTACCATTTATTTTTATAACATGGATTTTAATAAAAAACAATATCACTTTATATTATATAAATTAAAAAATCTTCTCATTATATTAATTTAATTAAGAAATAAACCATATCTTAATAAAATTTTACTTATTTAAATTTTAAAATCATTAAAAAAAATTAAACTAAATAATATTAATAAAATAGTTATTGAAAAAAAATTTACACAATATTAAAAAATATATATATAACAAAAACTATTTAAAATAAATTATATAAATTAATATCCAATTTAATAATGAAATTGTATAAAACCTCACCATAATAATTATATAAAAACCAAATATCACATACAAAATACTCAAGATAAACTATATAGTATATTACATATGTGGGGAAAACTTATTTAATATGTATGAGACTTCTGAATGCCTATCTAAAATATAAAGAATCAAAATAAAATAAACTCAATTCAACAACCCAACAATGAATTTTTCTAAGGTGAAACATCAGTTCGGAAACTCTAAATATGCAAAATTTAAAAATTTAAAGTATATTTGACATACTATTTCAGATATTCTAAGTTCCATGCTTTTCAAATTAGACATTTGAACATACATCCATAGGGGAGTGGACCCCAATGGATAATTATTATGTGGATATGGTTAACTACTTAATTATGAAAAATAAATAAAATATTGTGCATGCACTATGACTAGATGAGAAAGTGAGATCACATGCCTAATCCATGAGGTAATGGAAAAGGAAAAAGACTTTCCCCAAATCTTTCAAAAATCCTTGAAAGAAATTATTTCTAATTTAGATTTTTGAGGAAAAATCTAAATTTCCCAAATGAAGAGGAGTAGTTGGGAAGAGGTGAGAAAAAAGCTGGAAAAGCTGAGGAAAAGCTTAAAGCAGCTTTAAAGGGTCCCAAAATGGGAAGCCTAGGCTAAACAGGAATAAAGCATCCTGAAATTCTGGACGCAGAATTGGAAACAGGCTTTGGGGAAAGCACAGCTTAAATAAGCTGCTCCAGAACAGATTGAGGTTAGTCTGTTCTGGGAGGATCTCTGCTCGAGGGTGAATCCAGGGAGATAAAGAGGATTCTAAGGTTGGGAGGACTGGTCATAGTAGAGTTGTGCATGCATAAATTTGGAGATATCTGTAAGTCTGTGTTAAACATATCCCTGTTTTATGAAATTGTGATGTTATAGTTCCTTTATGCAAGTTATGAAATTGTGATGTTATAGTTCATTATGGAAATTATGAATTGTTATGTTATGTTGTATTATGCAACTGTTAGATGGATTAATGGTTCAGTATCTTATGTAATTGCAACTACAACTATTGATAGTAGAGACAAATGGTTGGGTGTAGGGATGAGTACCTTGTAATACTGAGATTGGAGATGATAGACCAATTGAACAACCAATCTAATAACTATGTATAGGTATAGCTTGCTATCTTTTAAAGGAATATTTAATTTCTGTGTGTAGAAACAGAAAATGTTAACAAACCAGTAACCATGAACAGCAAGTTCCAAACAACTAAACCTATCATAACAATATTGATGACACAGAACCCCCTGTAACCAATAACAGAAAGTAAGAAACAATAACCCCGTGATAGTCGTATGGGGTTCAGTATGTACGTTCCCATGGAGAGAATTGTAACAGTTAGAATTTAAACTATTCTATTAAATGTAAGTGTAATCATATGAAAGTAGAAGTTGAACCCTAATTAAGGACGAAGATCAAATACTAGGAATTCTAACTATCCAGTTCAGTATCCTCTACCACCATTTGATTGAAGCAAGAGGATCTGTTTCCTAGTTTTCACATGGAACAGTTGAATCTGTACCAGAGTGTCACACATGTTGAATGTTGTAACAGTAAAATAAGGGGAAAATCCTATTGAACAATCTAGTGTGTGATAAAAGTTTGTGTGAAGTAAGATTGTAAGCATATGTAAAAATACAAGGAACAGAGCATCTGTGTACCGTCCATTTAAACTGTTGGGAAAGTAGTTGGAGCTATGGAGGTTAACTGAGGATAGATAGATGTATGCGAGGATGCACACATCTATACCTCGATGCTGAAACTTTAAAATGTTGAAAATTTTATAAGGCCTGTAAACTGGAAAGTTAGGAAGGGCCTAGCAAATCATCTAGAATTGGACAAAACTCTGGAAAGAAAAACCTGAGCAATACAAAGTAAAATATATATAGCTATATAAGTCTACTAGATGAACTTAGAAGAGGGGTGGTCAAGGCCAAAAATCTTCATGGAAATTCTTATATTCCATGGCTGCCTATAAGTACTGAAAAGAAATTAAATGCCGGATAATATACCGAATTTGTAAGTGATTCCGTATAAAACTATCAAGGTTATCTGGCGCATAAAGACGAGAATATCTGAGTTATGTTATAGGTGTAGAAAGCTGGGTCTGGGAGACGTGAAAAATGGTATCGGAGCAAAGTTCAAAAATTGGGCAAGATATGTGCTCACAAATAAATGGTTAACTGTTATAAATTTTATGAAAAAAAATATTTCTTCAAGTATACAAATATCTTGGATATACTTTCAGGTATACTTTTAGGTATACAGGTAACAGATTGTGACGAAGTAGAAACATTGATATGGGAGTAATATGAGGAGGCTCATATAACATAATGGTTAAACCTATAATAGGTTTAAAAACTGGAAACCGACATCTCTCAGAAAAAAATATAAATTTGTAAGTTTACAATGACCTATGTAGCCATTGTTCTACTATCATTGTTATGTAAAAGAAAGTCAGGGTTAATAAAGTTAAGATATTGAAACCATCTTAATACAGTAGCAAAGATCGATGCTGTCTTACCGGGATGAAAAACAAGAGGGAAAACAGTAGTACCTAACTAATATATCATCTAGCTGGCCTTATTGAGCATCAGCACCTTCATAGGAAGGTATCATTTTTTTTCCATGATTTAACCTCACTAGAAATCTTTCAAATTATGAGGGTAAGAATAGAACTTACAAAAAAAAAAAAAAAAATGAATTTATAATTATTTCCCTAGATACATAGAAAAGGGAACTTCTAGAGATAAGAGTAAGGGTTGATCTGTGGTGGGAGGTTGGTCTACTGCTTGAATGGTAGGTCTTTAAATATGATGCTCTTCTATTTTACATCAGTATGAATTGACTCCATATAAAAATATATATGAAATGGTACGATTGTTATTAGTGCTACATTTAACAGAATCTATCATAAGGCATTCACCTTCCAGATTCTGTTTAGTTGTAGACCAGAAAATCCATAGAGTAGAACCCCAGAATCTCTAAACCAAAGTCGGTTTAAATCTGAAGTTACTTGGCCTCTACAGATGATTAAGTTTTTTTTTGTTCTCTGTAGATATACAAAATGATATGATATGCTTATGTGTATGCTAGAGAAACACTATAGTAGCATTGAAATATGTACATGGTATGTAGCAGAAAGGAAGAAAGCAAGATATTAGAATATAAATTGCAGTTATGCTCATTCTAATACTTATAACTTTTATAGACTGCATATATGAACATCTTAAAAATTATAATGGTGCTAGAAAAAGAGTAATTATATTCTGGATGAGCAATATACCATTTATGAGGGTATAGATTCATATCAAATATATATATATATATATATATATATATATATATATATATATTCTTACTTCGTGACCAAACGGTAACCTAGACAAATCATTGCCTTATAATTAATGTCCTCTAGGCAAGTGCTATTAAATATATATTATTGTACATCCAAAGAAAAGTAGAATTTAAGAGTATGCATTATGAATAATGTAGTTATAAATTCGTATTAAACCCCAAAACAAATCTTCACTAAGAGGGGTTAAAGTATTCCTAGAAATCATAGAGCATGTTATGAACTACATGGCATGGCTATAGATAAAAGCTAGGATTAAAGGAACTATTGCATAAAGGTAAATGCATTAAAAAAAAAAAAAGAGAAAACTTATATATATATTACAAGTACCCAAATCTAGAGCCTATAGGTATATTTATAAATCGATTATAGGTGAAATGCCTACAAAAATAAAAAAGCTATAGTACAAAAGAAATGGCAATGCGAAAACATATGAAACCCGTAAATGTAAAACAAGGAACCACAATTACGTTCCTCATATCTATAGATGTCATATAGGGCACACAAAAAAAAAAAAAGATTTTAATAAACACGAATCATACGTTTATATATGCATATAATAGGACCTGAAGGAAAAGTCAATACGAACTATAGGTATCCATGGTAAAAGCATATGAATGATTAAACGAACGCCCGGTCAAACTACAGAAATAGAGGGCGAATAAATTAAAACAAAATATTATACATTGTGGATTTCTGTCAACGCAAGCCCTTCGATCAGTAATGAAGTGCACGAACCCGGCAATTGAAATCTGTTAGGAGATAATGGAGTGAACAGGGAGGAATTATACAGCGACATAAAATACATTACAACTGTATCTAACCTTAGGCGGCACAAGACCGCGTAGAGAACTACACAGTGCTAAACATCACGCTATTACTAGACCGCTTGTAATATAGCTCAGTGGCTATCTATATACTGCAACCGGTATATTAAAATTAATGCAAAGAAACTGGGTTTCATGGCTAACTGAATACAAAATCCTTACCTCAGTCGCGAAGAACGCTGCCATTATTGAACCCATCCACACACAGCGTTGAATCGCGTCGGTGCAAACCTAACAACTACTGAGAGGCGAGCAGTATACATTAGCCGACCTGGCAGTAAAACAAACGGGACAAATGAAAACATATGTATGAGTATCACAGAAAGAAAAATATGTGAATGCAGACACTGTGTCAAGAAATGACTTCGCCAGATATTAAGGATAGACGCGGAGGAACCCAGCTAACGAGCTAGGGTTTGTAGCCGAACAGTTAGGAAAAGTAGAGAAATCCCCGCCCTAGGAAGGGATAAATTAAATGTCGCGTTGCTAATGCGAGAAAACGCCAAGAACCGGCTTGGTCTCTCGTCTGGGGAATCGATGGGTTGTTCCCTTCGTAAATTACAAATCTGCAAAGATTTAAATACCGCACACTCTATTGAACCACGACGAAAGACACAAAAAAAATCTACGTGGTAAAGGAGAAAATCGAAACACAGAACTGTGTAAGGAAAGAAGATGAAACCCTGTATGGTGTTCGACCACACCCAACAACGATGAGTAGAAGCCGCACTACAACCTGTGCTGCTCTAAGCCACCGATGAAGGAAGCTGGGAAAGGCAACCACTCGGCCTCAGGAATAAGAGGAAGAGCGTATGAATCCAATCTGCGCAAGAGCTTCGATTTAAAAAGGACTCCAGAAACCCTAAATTCCACAAATCCAGAAGGGAATTAGAATCCCCAGGCCGAGTGCTGAAGGTCTGCTGCGTCGGTAGGGAGCGTACTAGATGACATGAAGGCGCGGCTCTCACGGTACCTGGATGAGTCGACATGTCAATTAGCAGGGCTATCCGTCCAACCTATGCAAGGTCTGAGACGAGACGCGCCGGCGATCAGTACTCTCCTCCCGGGATCAATACGCCAACTCTGTTTGCAGATAGAAGTTCACACGTTAACCCTAGTTAACGTGTATTCGACACCTCAGCCACAGTACACTGGAGCTAGATAAATGTCGGCGGTGGTGCAGGAAGGTAATCATGGCAACACAAACACCAATCGGTCGAAGGTTGCGTCGGAGTGAACGGGGTTTCGTCGTCGCCGACCTGCACAAATATGAATACACAATAACTCAGTTCTGCCGTGGGGAAAAATCCGGCCAAACACCTGTAATTAGACACGTAATGTTGGAGAAATCCAAAACAGCATGACTCGCCGCGAAAATCTCCGTTTAAAATTTTAATCATAATTCCAACTCTCCAGTCGTGAGTGAAAAGGCTTTTTCGACAGTAATGGTAACTATGTGAAAACCGATTCAGACGTAACCGTAATGGGGAGTAGGTAAAAAGGGTGATCGTGTTGAGCAGTCAATGAATTCCACTTGTAACTCAAACGTGTTTTATAATGATATATATTCGTTTTATACAATGAATGCACATATGTATATAATATATATATAGGTATCGGTGCCATATATATATATGTATATGCAACATATGCTTATTAAAGTAAGATGACCAAAGGCTATATAATTTCATGCAAACAATATCAGCGATAAATATCTATATATATATATAATGATCTCTCTCTCTCTATATATATATATATAACCTCTACACATGTCTATATAGGTGTATTAATGATATTAAATCCATATAAATGGGGGTACATAGTTAGAAGTAGAATTCACAAATATATGGGTGAATAGATAAGGTTTTAGAAGAGGATATATATATATATAGATGGAATGTGAAGGGTTCCATGTTTGATATAGATGGAAATGTGAAGTTTTCCATGTATGATATAGATGGAAATGTGAAGGGTTCCATGTGCGATATAGATGGAAATGTGAGGTGATCAAAGGAAATTATATTAAAAGGAAAGTGCAATTAAAAATTCAGAAATCATTATTTCAATAAATCTGTGAATAGAAGGGAAACCCCAAGGTATAAATTTTTTTTTTTTCCTTAATAGGATTTGCAAAGTGGCACTTTAAATTGATCTATTACATTCCACTTTAGTGAATTCAATAAGTGCATGGGGGGAAACTTTGAGATTGAAAATCTATCATATGGGTTAACTTGTAATTAACTAGAAGTGGAAAAGTTGCTAGTAGAAAATGAATACTTGTCAAAACAAGAAAAAAAAAAAAATCAGTTGGAAAGTGTGACAATTGGAGGTATGACAAATGATATATACAATCCATTTCCAAGGATAATATACGTGACCAATATATCTGAAAAGACCACGGGAAAAAAATAAAAGGGATTATTTTAAATTATGTGTAATATATATATGGTAGCACTTTCAAAAAGGCTTTGAACTTATATATGAATATATATAAATATAGGGATATATATATATATTCATATGTTCATCAAATTAATATTGCCAAGGCTATATATATATATATCATGTTTACTTATACAATAAGGTTTGGAAATATATATGATATATACAAACCTAGTGGATATATATATATGCTCATGAGATGTATATTGCCCAAGGCATGAGATGTAAGTAGTATATGAGTAAGTGGAAGATGTATCCTATAAATAAGGCATGTATACTGCTATAAAAAGAAAAGAAGATTGAAGTACAAGTTTTAATTACAGTTTAAATGGTTGATTTAGTAATTGTGGAACCATTACATTGAGTGAGGCATGAATGAATGAAGGGATAAATTGAAAATTTCCTGATGATTTACTTAAGGAAGAATATTCTTGTAATAGTGGAAGAATGATTTCTTAATTATTTTATTTATAATAATTTATATTCTTTCATGGAAATAAATTATATTTTCAAATTGGTATATTTTATGAGTTTAGAGATAATGAGTAATAGAACTGGAAAAAATATGGAGAAGGGATATTTCTCTCATAAGGAAAAAAAACAAATATAGATTTCAAAATAAAAGCATGAGAGATTTATGGGTTGCTTTTGTTAGAAAAAAATAGAATGCTTTTATGCATTAGAAAAGAAGGAATTCTTTTATTGATTCAGAAAAAAAGTTGGAATACTTTATAAAATCTATTCCATTTTAATTAATTCTATTTTATTATATAAGCCTATGAGAGAAATAGAAGAGGGGAATTAGCAAAGCATGAACATACAATTAAAAGTAAATGCATAAATTCTGGTGAGTCTTTGAAAAAGGGGAAACTGTGTCAAATTTATTTTTGACATTATCAAGTATTAATACTTGTGAATGTGATGAATTATAGAAATTACATTTATCACTATAAAAGGAAACATGTATTCACACTATAAAATTTTAATTGGTGTAAATTTTATTAAAGTTAATTTTCTTGAGTCTTAAAATTAAAGACAGGAAAATAGTGTGAAATCATACAGCTACAAACCGAGAGAAAAGAAGGTGAGCTGTAATTGGACTTGGGTGTGGGGGAAACCCATGAGATCCAAATTTCTTCACGTAAGTTTTGAACTAGTGGATACAATTCATAAAAGAGGCTAGAAGAATTGAAGTTTAGACATTATTAACGAGTCTGGTTATTTCTAATTAAATTGATTGGTTAACAAAAAGAAACAATGAAAAGATACTAGAAGTACAGCTATAAAATGAGAAGGGGTAAGCATAACCATGCATATGATACAATTGTTTTCTCTCATTTATGAGTACTAATGAAAAAGTTGTAAAATTGTTTAGCCAAGTGTGTAACAGGAAATTGGGCACTCTGGAAACAAAGAGGAAAAAGGTGAAGATAAATCACCTAGAAAATCAAGAAAAGATGAACTGGATCAAGTTGAGTGAGGAAAGAATCTCACTGAAAAACAAGAAAGGATAAGTAGTGTACTAAAAGTGCACTAAACTATTATGAACCTGAACGGCTTGATTAATAACTGAATTTCTTAAGTTATTGAAATGCAGAATGCTGTTGTGAATTATCAATTATATGTACCTGATATTACTTACATTGGTATGAATTGTGGACAGAGAAACCAGAATAAAAGATCTTCCATACAGACTTCTTGCAAAGAAGTAGGAAGAAAACCAACCGCATAAGGCATCAGTAAATAGAGTGGAGGCAGGAGAGTACTCTGCTGGAAACTAAGGGCTTATGCATTAGCCCTACCATTGCTTATTAAATTTCCTGATATATTTCATGTCTCCTTGTTGGAAAAGAAAAGTTATAATTTTTGTACATGATGCTTCTCACATGATTGATTTGAAATGTGGTCCAGGTGGAACCAGAAGAGGAATTTCCTTCCAGAGTCGCTTCAAAGATGAAAGCGAGAAGGAATTGAATTGCGAAAACGAACAATAGCTAGAGTAAAGGTGCAGTGGAGCACTTTACTGCTGAAAAGCTACATGGAACAGAGAAGCTAAGATGATGGAAAAGCATTCATAATTATGTTCAAAATAAACTAAGTAGATAGTTGGCAACACCGAGGACGGTGTTTATTTTTAGAGGGGGAATATGTAACACCCCCAAGTTCTATGCTTTTCAAATTAGATATTTGAACATACATCCATAGGGGAGTGGACCCCAATGGATAATTGTTATGTGGATATGGTTAAATACTTAATTATGAAAAATAAATAAAATATTGTGCATGCACTATGACCAAATGAGAAAGTGAGATCACATGCCTAATCCATGAGGTAATGGAAAAGGAAAAAGACTTTCCCCAAATCTTTCAAAAATCCTTGAAAGAAATTATTTCTAATTTAGATTTTTGAGGAAAAATCGAAATTTCCCCAATGAAGAGGAGTAGTTGGGAAGAGGTGAGAAAAAGCTGGAAAAGCTGAGGAAAAGCTTAAAGCAGCTTTAAAGAGTCCCAAAATGGGAAGCCTAGGCTAAACAGGAATAAAGCATCCTGAAATTTTGGACGCAGAATTGGAAACAGGCTTGGGGAAAGCACAGCTTAAATAAGCTGCTCCAGAACAGATTGAGGCTAGTCTGTTCTGGGGAGGATCTCTGCTCGGGGGTGAATCCTGGGAGATAAAGAGGATTCTAAGGTTGGGAGGACTGGTCATAGTAGAGGTGTGCATGCATACATTTGGAAATATCTGTAAGTCTGTGTTAAATATATCCCTGTTTTATGAAATTGTGATGTTATATTCCTTTATGCAATTTATGAAATTGTGATGTTATAGTCCTTTATGCAATTTATGAAATTGCGATGTTATAGTGCATTATGGAATGTATGAATTGTATGTTAAGTTGCATTATGCAACTATTAGATGGATTAATGGTTCAGTAACTTATGTAATTGCAAATACAACTATTGACAGTAGAGACAAATGGTTGGGTGTAGGGATGAGTACCTTGTAATAATGAGATTGGAGATGATAGATTAATTAAACAACCAATCTAATAACTATGTATAGGTATAGCTTGATATCTTTGAAAGGAGTATTTAATTTCTGTGTGTAGAAATAGAAAATGGTAACAAACCAGTAACCATGAACAGTAAGTTCCAAACAACTAAACCTATCATAACAATACTGATGGCACAGAACCCCCTGTAACCAATAACAGAAAGTAAGAAACAATAACCCTGTGATAGTCATATGGGGTTCAGTATGTATGTTCCAATGGAGAGAATGTTAAGAGTTAGAATTTAAATTATTCTATTAAATGTAAGTGTAATCATCTGAAAGTAGAAGTTGAACCCTAATTAAGGACGAAGATCTAACTCTAGAAATTCTAAACTATCCAGTGCAGTATTCTCTACCGCCAATTGATTGAAGCACGAGGATCTATTTCCTAGTTTTCACATGGAACAGTTGAATTCAGGATTAAGAGGTTATACATGTTGAATGTTGTAATGAAATATGGGAAAATCCTATTGAACAATCTAGTGTGATAAAGTTTTGTGTGAAGTAAGATTGTAAGCAAATGTAAATACAAGAACAGAGTATCAGAAAATTGGCCTACTTAAAATGGAAAGTAGTTGGAGCTATGGAGGTTAACTGAGGATAGATAGATGCATGCGAGGATGCACACATCTATACCTCGATGCTGAAACTTTAAAATGTTTAAAATGTTATAAGGCCTATAAACTGGAAAGTTAGGAATGGCCTAGCAAATCATCTAGAATTGGATAAACTCTGAAAAGAAAAACCTGAGAAATACAAAGTAAAATATATATAGCTATATAAGTCTACTAGATGAACTTAGAAGAGGGGTGGTCAAGGCCAAAAATCTTCATGGAAATTCTTATATTCCATCGTTGCCTATAAGTCCTGAAAAGAAATTAAATGCCGGATAATATACCGAATTTGTAACTCGATTCCGTATAAAACTATCAAGGTTATCTGGCACATAAAGCAGAGAATATCTGAGATATGTATAGGTGAAATGGTCTCGAGACGTGATAATTTTCAAATATTAAATTATTGTTGACACACTTATTTCAAAATGCATTTTATACTCGTTAGTATTACACTACGTTGGATTGTTCAATAGTCCAGAACAACTCATGGATGTGAGAATCTAAGATGATACTAGAAAAACACAAGTAATTTTATTTTCCAATAAAATATTAAAATGAAATGAAGGAATTCTTTCTTTCGATAGCCAACATGAAACATGTATATCTTTGTGGATGTTGATGGCTTCTCAGGTGAAACATGCAGAGTTTTATGCACATAGGTTTGTCATTTGCTGACGCCTTCTCAGATGAAGCATGCAGGTTGGGTGGACTAAAGATCAAGTTATCTTTGTGGAATTAGATAGCCAACATGAAACACGTATATCTTTGTGGATGCTGACGACTTCCGGACATGCAAAGTTTTGTGCAATAAGGATCAAATTATGCATGTAGATTGGGTGGACTAAAGATCAAGTTGCAAACAACCAAATGCAGTTGACGAATTTTCTGAAGGAAAACAGTGCACCGTAAACGTTGTGAGATGACCTAAAAACCCTATGTAATAAATAAAATCAATATAGATTGTGGAAATCTAACTGCTTAATTTGGAGTGAATAGGAATGGAAATTTGGAGATTGAACGAATTTCATAGGCGTAATCACAATATTGAACGAATATTGAGCGTTGCTGCTCTCCAACGAATATTGAATGTGACGGTGATTATGGAAATACGCGCTTGCTTTCCGATTTGACAATTTCTTGCAGCACATGAAGTACCAAAGCCGTCTTGGGTTTTCGAAAGGAAAGCAGGCATACTAGTAATCTTACAACTATCGGAAGCGCAGGCTCCACAAACTGCAAGTTTTGTTCAAAAAAATGACTACATACATGGACTACTTATATCAATAAAAAAAAGAGAAAAGGACAAAAAACTTTTTTTATTTTAAGTTTTTTATTGTAATTCTAACTTGGTTTTTCAAAATTTAAATCATTTTAAAATTGGGCGACACAGCAAGAAACCAAGTTTTAAAAAACATGAAATTATGATCATGAAAATGCCTACTATGGATATCACACTCGTTTAAAAAAAAAAGTAAAAGCATATCCTATTCCGTACGACGAACAGAGGAGACTAATAGTGCGATTGCTGCGTTGTAACGGCAAAGTGTTCAAGAGTTGTTATGGAATATTTTCATAGATAATGATCTTGAGGGGTGTGCAGTTTTTTTAGAAAGAAAACCACAAGGGAGCCGTTCAAAACTGAAGAGTAGAGCGGATATAAAACTTGCGTTATCATGTCATTTTCTGAAAATGATGGTAATGGGTAACTTAAATTGGTTGTTGTGAATTATCAGTTGATTGTGGTGGGGTAGGTCGTTTTTTGTGGGGCAATGGGAGGTTTATTTTTTTCTAAGTTAGTTTCTTGACTAAAAAGCTAGTAATTTTATATTATTTTCTTTATTTATTTTTTACTTATTAAAATGAACATTGATATTTTATATTATTTAACTTTAAAATAATAATAAAATTTTTAATTATGTTTTAATGTTTTATTAAATTTATATTAAATTAATTTTATTTAAATAATATCTTTTTATGAGAAAATTAGTTTATTATTTATACGATTTTTTTATTTTATTTAATAAAAAGAAAAGAAAACATACCTATATAATTAGTTTGTAAACTTGTTTTAACATGGATTTAGAGATTTTCTTTGGAGTATGAAAGTATATGTTTAGCGATGTACCGAATGTGATAACCGATATATGGGTAACTAAAGGTTGGTCTCAAATGGACAACCATCATCATCATCAACACAAATTCTATAAACCATTTATTATTTTTACGTTACTTCAATACGGTTACCATGATCTTAAAAAAATGGATGTCATTTATTTTTCATAACAATTTGGGTCTTATTTTATAAGACAACATTATGATCATAACATTTCAAAGAAAGGAAAAAAGTCCTCTAGAGAAAGAGCTAAGGTTGAGTGGTTAACTATCCACTTTTTGTATGGATGTTGGCCTATTTTTAAAATACAATTTTAAGTGCATGATTTTTTTATGTTCAAAATATTAAAAATTAGTAAGGAAACACAAACATTATTGAACACAAGCTCAAAACTTAAAATTATATTTATAATTTTAATTGAAGAACAAGATTGGTAATAAAATTATATTAAAACTTAACTTTAAATGTTTTAATTATAAATTTTTAAAATAAAATATTTACATTATTGTTAAATTTGCTAAATTAAATTATGTTATTTTAAAAATTTAAAATGCATTTTAAATTAAATTATCTCGTTTTTAAAAATTTAAATTATGTTTTTGATTTTTGATTTATTAAATTATTCTTATAAAATATATTTTTAATTTATTTATATTTGAATTTACTAAATTGTTAATTGAGCTTTTCTAATATATCTATATTTTCTATATATATATATATATATATATATTCTGAATATTAATAATTTATTGTATACAAGCTCATTGGGCATCTCAATTGGTGACCTATTTGTTAGGAATTATTATGTAAACCATGTAGATCTAATGGTTAAGATCATGCCTTTCCTATGAAAATGTCACAAGGCATAATGGGTATTGGCATGTAACATAATCCAACATAAATACTAGAATCTAATGGGAATTAGAAGTGTGTGTAACAAAACCTTGCAACAACACTACACTCCAATAATGGGTATGAGAAGCATGTAAAATAATCCAACAATAATGAGTTTTTTTGGGGTGGAAATACACTAGTGAACACACTAGGAGGGTAGAGACATGGCCTACCATAGTTGCACACACCTAATAGTGATACATATGGTCTTGGTGTGGAGGAATTATAGTTTTTTTTGAAGATCCATAAAATATCCTCAACAACCAATATTGACCATGAAATTCACCCAAGAACAAAAAGAATTCTTAGAGGAGAGGGGTATGACCCAAGCAAAGACCAAAATGTTTGGAAATGTTAAAAATATGCAACAATTCAGTAAAATAAAATAAATCAATTTAACAATATCCTACATAACTGCAACTACTTTAAGTTGATAGTGAGTGATCTTGAATCCTTGAGTGAAATGGAAAAATTGATTAAAGATGTTATATCTACTAAATACTAATGGAGATTTTTTTTTGAATAAGCATAAATATAGAGTACCATGTTTGCCGCCTAGAATTTGTAGAGTAGTAAACTAAAGCATACTATCAACCTAACTCAAATAAAAAAAATATAATATAATTGCTATTAAATCATATTGTTTTGGAAATATCTAATTCTAATGCAACTAATGGCTTCTTGTGTGCCCTCCTCTTTTGGTCAAAATATGCTTTGGAAGTGAAAGCATAAGAAGAAATAAGGAGAGATGGAGTATTGAAAAGATGGCCTCATGTAAGATATCAAATTCCATCATGAAAAATCATTAATCAATCCAAAATTAGACTAGATAATGGATAAAAATCATATATTTATTTATATGTGCTTTTTAGTTGATAATTTATAAAAGAAATATAACAATAATATATATATATTATCGACAGGATACACTTTAATGTTTTGATAAGGACTAACAATTGGGAAGGTTTAATGCACATTTTGCTTTGCTGGAATTGAAGTTATTTAATCATGGCTCGAATTTTTACTTCCACCCAAGAACTATGTTTGTCCTTAATCCTAACTCGTATATAATTCTAACTTTAATTTAATGTACATACTTCTCTATCTAGTGAGACACAAGGAGAGGTGATGATATCATATAAATTTGAGATAAAACTAATAGAATTTGTCATGAGATGTTTGTGGTATTTTTCCTCCCGATGGAGTAATATTATGGGAATGGACCTCGACACATCCTAATGCTCGTGTCCATTATTGGTTATAACTTTGTTCAAACGTAATCTTCGTTATATGTTTTTATGTATTCAATGGTGTCGATATAAATGATGTATGTCAATGTGCTTGAATCTTGCTCCGAAATGGACTTTGTGGATTATATATTAGAGTATCAAAGAAATTACAAGATTAAGAAAAGACAGTGTCATATATTATATTTATTTTCACTTTTTCTATTTTAATCAAAACCCCAAAAAATGTCCTTAAATTGTAATTCAAATATTAGGAAATAGGCCTTAATAAAACTCCACAGTCCCACTAGAGTGAATGCATGGAAGTATATACTGAAATAAAGGAATTAGATTGTCCAATATTAACAAAAACATAAGGAAATTATCCATTTCCTCGTGTTTTTTTTCTAGAACATAAATTTATAGTGTATGATTATTTACATTAATCTATCGAGTGTCATACCCAATATGACTATGTATATTTAATAAAATTGTGGTTATACATCATGTAACTATATGAGATGTATAGTCGTACATATCACTATATATTTGAGAATTATATATCCCATCAAATTCAAAAAAACCAAGATATAATTATTCAACTAAATTTATATAAAATAAATATACATCGAAACGTAAAATAGAAATACCACTTTAGAAAATTTTATGCTAAAGTTAAAACAAAATTAGGAAATTTGATGAATATTTTTTACCTATCTTCCCGTGCTGTAATCTAGAACTCTAATTCTCTCATTAATTTTTTCAGTACTGATTTAACTAAGCTTAAATGATATGACCGACATTCCTATGTTTTATTTCCTTAGTATTATCTATAAATATTCTTATATGCCATTGGTGGCCTTATGAAGAGCCTCTCAATGTTTGAAATGGTCCCTACCTCTTCCCTTGATTTTACTTTTCGAATATAATAAATGTAACCTACTTATCATACATAATAAAAAATTATGTGTGTTCAACATATAAGGAGAAGTATAACTAAAATGTAAGTAAAGCACACATTGTTTTGCCTTAAAGTTCTACTTGAAGAAACAAAATAAATATGATCTCATTTTTTTGTTTTAAAGAAAGATAAGGGTTTTTAAAATTCTACCCTTTGACGTATCAAATTTGTTCATGTTCACACTCTTCATGACTCTCTACATATTTAGTTTATGATTCCCAGGAAATGAAAGAAATATGAGACAAGGAACCCCGAGAGTAGGAAGCCAAAGAGTAACTTTTTCCTATAGAGTTTGGTTCTCACAAAGTATGAGTTTATTTTGATTTATAAAGTTTAGTGGCTACTCCAATTGTTCTTCATAAGAAAATATTCATGTTTAGAATTAATATAACCCCATGTCCAAAGTTGGTCATTAAACTCACCTCGCAAATGGAATCTTCTCGTATGTGCTTAATGTCTATTCCATTAAAATTAAAGGATTTATTTCTCAGCCAAAGGTTCTTGTCCATGTAAATTTTTGGTTTGTTACAAGTCTCCTAACAATTGCATCCCTTATCTTTGTAGTCTACTTCATATCTCAACTTGAATATTATGAATTTACAATACAAAAGTTAAGTAAGAGCTAGCCTAAGAATCTTGGTGACAAGAGCTAGCCTAACATTGCCTAACCTAGCCTACTCTAATATACTTTAGCATTTCCTACTCTAGATAAGCCTAGACTAGCCTAGCCACCTTTATCCTATTATAGCATAGATTACTCTTTCCTAGCCTATCCTGGGATTACTCTATCCTAGCCTAACCTTTCCTAATCTACCCTAGCCTAACCTACTCTAGCATATTCAATGCTAGAATATCCTAGCCTAACCTAATCTAGCCTAACCTACTCTAGCCTATCCTAGCCTAGCCTACTCTAGCCTACACTAGCCTAGCCTAACCTTTCCTAGCCTTGCGTTTTCTAGCCTAACTTACTGAAGCCTATCCTAGTCTAACCTAGCCTAACCTACTATCCTAGAATAGCCTAGCCTAGGCTTGACTACTTTAGCCTAGTCAAGCCTATCCTACTCTCTGCTAGCCTAGCCTACTCTAGCTTAACCTAACTCAGACTATCCTAGCCTACTCGAAGCTACATTACCCTAACCTATTCTAGACTAGCGTAGCCATATATTTGGTACTCTAAACTAGCCTAGCTTATCCTATCCTATCCTATCCTACTCTATCCTAACCTAGCTTAGCTTAGCCTAGCATTTTCTAGCCTATGGTACTCTAACCTACATTGGCATAGGCCAAGACTAGCCTATCTAACTCTATCCTACTCTAGCCTAGCCTATTCTAGCATATCATACCCTACCCTACTCTTTCCCAACCTAGTTAATCTTACTCTAGCATAACCTATCTTAGTCTAGCCTAACCTACTCCATCCTAGCCAGCTCTAGCCTAGCTAAGCCTACTCTTTCATAGCCCAACATAGCCTATACTAACCTACTCTATCCAAGCCTAGCCTACTCTAGCCTATTCAATCCTAGCCTACTCTAGCCTATTCAATCCTAGCCTAATCTACACTAGCCTACTTTACCCTAACCTAGATTTGCATATGCTAGCCTAGCGTGGCCTTTCCTACTCTAGAATATTATAGCCTTCCCTAGCCTAGCCTAGCCTAGTCTAGCCTAGTTTAGATTAGCTTAGCTTAGCCTACTCTAGCCTAGCCTAGCGTACTCTATCCCAACCTAGCCTAATCTAGCTTAGCCTAGTCTAATCTAGCTTAGCCTAGCCTAGTCTACTCTAGCATAGATTAACATATCCTAGTCCACTCTAGCCTATCCTAGCTTAGTCTACTCTAGCTCACGCTAGCCTTGTCTACTCAAGCCTAGCCTAGCCTAGCCTAGCCATCTAAACCCTAGCCAAGCCTAGCTAGCATACTTTATGCTAGTCTAGCATAGCCTACTCTAGCCTACTAGCCTAGCCTAGCCTAACATATCCTAGTCTAGCCTAACGTGCCCTACTATAGCCTACTCTATCCTACTCTACTATACCCTAGCCTAGTCTAGCTTATTCTATCCTATCCTTTTCTAGCCTACTATACCCTAGGCTAGCCTAGCCTACTCTATCCTAGCTTACTCTAGGCTACCACTCTATCCTAGCCTAGCCTACTCTAGATTAGCCTATCTAAGCCTACTGTAGGCTAATATAATCTATCCTTGCCTAGCATAGCCTATTTTAGCCTACTAGCCTACTTTAACCTATCCTTGCCTAGCCTAACCCACTTTAGCGTAGCCTAGCATAACCTAGCCTAATTAGCATAGCCCACTTTACCCTAGCTAAGCTTAGGCTATGCTAGCCTAGCCTTTCCTAACCTATACTATTCTAGCCTTGTCTAGCCTAGCCTAGCCTACTCTAGCCTACTCTAGCCTAGCCTAGCCTACTCTAGCCTACTCTAGCCTAGCCTAGCCTACTCTAGCCTACTCTAGCCTAGCCTAGCCTACTCTAGCCTAGCTTAGCCTAGCCTACTTTATCCTAACCTACTCTAGAATGGCAGGCTACCCTACCAATCCCACATTAGCTTTGCCTAATCTAGCTTATCCTGTCTAGTCCTCTCATCCCAGGCCAGCCTATCCAGTCCACCACAACCCAGCCTAGCCCAGTTCCGCTCTAGCCAGCCTAGCCCAGCCTACCTCAGCCCAGCCAGGGCTGTACCACATTATCCCGACCTACTTAGGCTACCCACTCAATCCTAGCCTTCCCCTACTCTAGCTATCCCAGTCTAGTCCTCTCTAGCCTAGGCTGGGTTTGTCCCAGTCCAAGCGTAGCTCAAACCTTGGCCTTGTCTGTTTCCTAGCTTTAGCTTGGTTTGATCACATTTAATAGGCCTAACCTAGCCTAGTCTACTCTAGCCTACTAGCCTAGCCTATTTTAGCCTAGCCTAGCATAGCCTAACCTAATATAGGTTAGCCTACTCTAATATAGACTACACTATCCTACTCTAGACTAGCCTAGCCTTCACTAGCGTATCTTATCCTAACCTTCTTTAGCATACTATAGCCTAGGCTAGCTTAGCCTACTCTATCCTAGCTTACTATAGGTTAGCCTACTCTATCCTAGCCTAACCTACTCTAGCTTAGCCTAGCCAAGCTTACTCTAGGCTAACCTATTCTATCCTTTGCTAACTTAGCCTACTCTAGCCTACTTTAACCTAGCCTAACATAACCTAGCCTACTTTAGCCTAGCCTAGCATAGCCTAGCCTAGCATAGCCTAGCCTAACCTAGCCTAGCCTAGCCTACTCTACTCTAGCCTAACCTAGCCTAGCCTATCATGCCCTAACCTTTTCTAGTCTACTCTAGCCTACTCCTAGCTAGCCTAGCCTAGCCTACTCTATCCTAGTTTATCTTCTCTTAGCCTACTCTAGCTTAGCCTAACATATCCTAGCCTAGCCTAGCCTACTCTACACTAGCCTACTATATCCTACTCTACTCTAGCGTATCCCACTCTAGCCTAGTCTAGCCTATCCTACTCTAGCCTAGCCTACCCTACCCTACTATATCCTACTTTATCCTAGCTTAGGCTACCCTATCCTAGATTACTCTAGCCTAGACAATTGTAGCCTAACCTAGCCTAGCCTATCCTAGCCTACTCTATCCTACTCGACTCTCGCCTAGCCTACTCTAGCCTAACCTAGCCTAGCCTATCATGTCCTAACCTTTTCTAGTCTACTCTAGCCTACTCCTGCCTAGCCTAGCCTACATTACTCTATCCTACTTTATATTTTCTTAGCCTACCGTAGCTTAGCCTATCCTAGCCTACTATATCCCACTCTACTCTAGCGCAACCAACTCTAGCCTAGCCTATCCTATCCTACTCTAGCCTAGCCTAGCCTACCCTACCCTACTAAATTCTATTTTATCCTAGCTTAGCCTACTCTATCCTAGATTACTCTAGCCTAGACTATTCTAGCCTAACCTATTGTACACTAGCCTAGTTTAGCACACTCTAGGCCACTAGCCTTCTGTAGCCTGGCTTAACCTATTTTAGCCTAGCCTTGTCCAACCTACCTTATCCTAGTGTATACTATCCTCACCTAGCCTACTCTAGCTTAGTCTAGCCTAGCCTAACCTACTCTAGCCTAGTCTACTCTAAGAATTTATACATGCATGATATCCTTGAGACATTAATAAAACACATTCAAAATTAATCTTAAATAACATCTACATTACCATTTATTTTTATAACATAGATTTTAATAAAAAACAATATCCCTTTATATTATATAAATTAAAACATCTTTTCATTATATTAATTTAATTAAGAAATATACCATATCTTAATAAAATTTTACTTATTTAAATTTTAAAATCATTAAAAAAAATTAAACTAAATAATATTAATAAAATAATTATTTAAAAAAAAATTACACAATATTAAAAAAATATATATAAGAAAAACTATTTAAAATAAATTATATAAATTAATATCCAATTTAATAATGAAATTGTATAAAACCTCACCATAATAATTATATAAAAACCAAATATCACATACAAAATACTCATATAAAACTATAAAGTATATTACACATGTGAAAAACTTATTTAAATGAAACAAAACTACAGTAAAATTTAACTAATTTAAATAAAACAAAAACAATTTAAATAAAACACTTATTTAAATAAAACAAAACTACAGTAAAATTTAACTAATTTAAATAAAACAAAATTAACAATTAGAGTGAAACTACACCTCCGTATACAAAACAAAAATACATAAAAAGTTTGCACATTATAATAATAATAATGTTTCAATGCATCATATGTATGAGCAGTACTTGAATGCCTATCTAAAATAAAATAAACTCAATTCAACAACCCAACAATTGAATTTTTCAAGGGTAAACATCAGTTCGGAAACCCTAAATGATAAAAAATTTAAAAATTAAAGTATATTTGACATACTATTTCAAAAATTAAAATATATTTGACATACTATTTCAAATATTACGTCTTACCGTGATTAGACATTACCACAGTTGGACTGTTCAATAGTCAAGAACAACTCAGGGACGTGAGAATCTAAGACTGATATGAACAAGGAATGAAGGAATTCCAATAAAATAATGAAGGAATTCCAATAAAATAATAAAAAATTAAATGAAGGAATTCTTTCTTTCGATAGCCAAGATGAAACATGTATATCTTTTTGGATGTTGATGGCTTCTCAGGTGAAACATGCAGAGTTTTAGGCACATGGGTTTGTCATTTTATGACGGCTTCTCAGATGAAGCATGCAGGTTAGATTGGATAAAGATCAAGTTATCTTTGTGGGTGCGTGTACCAACATGACACACGTATATCTTTGTGGATGCTGACGACGTCCGGACATGCAAAGTTTTGTGCAATAAGGATCAACTTATGCATGTAGATTGGGTGGACTAAAGATCAAGTTGCAAACAACCAAATGCAGTTGACGAATTTTCTGAAGGAAAACAGTGCACCGTAAACATTGTGAGATGACCTAAAAACCCTATGTAATAAATAAAATCAATATAGATTGTGGAAATCTATGAATGGAAATTTGGAGTGAATAGGAATGGAAATTTATGTCCAGACCGAGTCCACATGAATGGAAATTTGGAGTGAATAGGAATGGAAATTTGGAGATTGAACGAATTTCATAGGCGGAATCACAATATTGAACGAATATTGAGCGTTGCTGCTCTCCAACGAATATTGAATGTGACGGTGATTATGGAAATACGCGCTTGCTTTCCGATTTGACAATTTCTTGCAGCACATGAAGTACCAAGGCCGTCTTGGGTATTCGAAAGGAAAGCAGGCATACTAGTAATCTTACAACTACTGGACGCAGAGGCTCCATGAAACTTGCAAGTTTTGTTCCGAAAAAAATGACTACATACATGGACTAAGCTATATCACAGAAAAAAAAGAAAAAAGGAAAAGAAAGTTATCACAAATATAGGGTTTGCGCTGCTGCTGCTGTCCATGTCATGTGAAGCAAAAACTTGAACAAAATTATCACAAATATATACAAATCTTACAAACACCGAAGTCAATGGTAGTGAACCGAATTAAAAGACTTTCAGAAAATTAAAAGATAGGAAGCCTCAGTTTGACATAGGCTTAAAAAATTAAAAGAACGAAAACTAAAATGAAACGAGTAAGGTTTGTCTTGAGAGTAGAGTTGAGGGGAAATGCACCTGTATCCCTTGCCCAGCTCTTCAGTCGGAGGTTTTTATGTGTATCCCTGCTCAGCTCTTATCCATAAAATAATCGAACAGATTCCTGGAATAATTTTGACAAAAGTGAAAGGAATGCATAAGATTTCAAATGAATATTGCAATCTTTGAAAAGAAGCGATGACGTCTATGAAAGTACAGAAAAATAGAATGCAGATTTATGAAAAGTAGAGAAAAATATAATGCAAATGAAATAATAATGTATACCTGGAATTAAAAGAAGCCATTACACATTGAATCTGGGAAATAATTTGCTGGAAAATATAACACAGACTGACTCATACACACAGGCTCACGCACTCACACAGACACGCATACTCACAGGAAAGAAGAAGGGAAATATAACATAACCAACACGACTTACAGAGAGTGAACAATACTCGCAGGAATACGCACAAATTTATCAGACAAACATCTCAGACCACCCACATGCACAAATTTATCAGACAAACATCTCAGACCACAAACATGCGCAGACTTCGCGCACAAACATATCGGACCACATAGAAATATCAGACCAATTGGCAGATTTCTGTGGTCTTCTTATGGCTCGTTTCTTACTATGGATATATTAGCCTCTCGAATAGGTCAAAAGTTTTCAACGGATATATGTCGAACAACCTTTTCACCGAGAAATCCGGATGGGAGCCGGCAATTCCTCCCTTCTTTTTCGGCAGTACCCTCATCCTTTTCATCTTTTTCTATAACACTTTCATTATGAGACGTGGCTAACGGTATTTACACATTTTTGTGATAGTGATGGATAACCTTGTGATAGCATTTTAAACGAATCTGAAAAAACCATCATCATTTCATTAAGGATGGAGGGAGTGGCCTATTTTTCAAAAAAAAAGGAAAAGAAGTGGAAATAGTGCGATTGCTACGTTGTAACGGAAAAGTGTTCAAGAATTGTTATGAAATATTTTCAGAGATAATGATCTTGAGGGGTGTGCAGTTTTTTTAGAAAGAAAACCACAAGGGAGCCGTTCAAAACTGAAGAGTAGAGCGGATATAAAAGTTGCTTTATCATGTCATTTTCTGAAAATGATGGTAATGGGTAACTTAAATTAAAAGACAGAATTACTATTTGATTGTGGTGGGGTGGCTGTTTTCTTTGTAAGGCAATGGGGAGGCTTATTTTTCTAAGAAGCTGAATGGACTAGCAGTTTAGTAATTTTATATTATTTTATTTTTATTTATTTTAATATTGAAAATGAAACATTATGATGTTTTATATTATTTAACTTTTTAAAATAATAATAAAATTTTAATTATGTTTTAATGTTTTATTAAATTATATTAAATTAATTTTATTTAGAAATAATATCTTTATGAGAAAAATAGTTTATTATCATTTCATAATACGATTTTTTTTATTTTTATTTTTTTAAATAAAAAAACAAAGAAAACATACCTATATAATTATTTTTAAACTTGTCTCTAACATGATTTAGAGATTGTCTTTGGAGTATGGAAAGTATACAGTTTGAAGGGATGTACTGAATGTGATAAATCTGATATATGGGTAACCAAAGGTTGGTCTCAGTGGATGTTAACCATCATCATCATCAACACAAATTCTATAAACCATTTATTATTTTTACATTACTTCAATATGGTTACCATGATCTTAAAAAAATGGATGTCATTTATTTTTCATAACAATTTGGGTCTTATTTTATAAGACAACATTATGATCATAACATTTCAAAGAAAGGAAAAAAGTCCTCTAGAGAAAGAGCTAAGCTTGAGTGGTTAACTATCCACTTTTTGTATGGATGTTGGCCTATTTTAAAATACAATTTTAAGTGCATGCATTTTTATGTTCAAAATATTAAAAATTAGTAAGGAAACACAAACATTATTGAACACAAACTCAAAACTTAAAATTATATTAATAATTTTAATTGAAGAACAAGATTGGTAATAAAATTATATTAAAACTTAACTTTAAATGACTTAATTATAAATTTTTACAATAAAATATTTACATTATTGTTAAATTTGCTAAATTAAATTATGTTATTTTAAAAATTTAAAATGCATTTTAAATTAAATTATCTCGTTTTTAAAAATTTAAATTATGTTTTTGATTTTTGATTTATTAAATTATTCTTATAAAATATATTTTTAATTTATTTATATTTGAATTTACTAAATTGTTAATTGAGTTTTTCTAATATATCTATATTTTAAAATAAAAAATAATTATGTATATATTTTTAAATTATATATATATATATATATATATATATTCTCTGAATATTAATAATTTATTGTATACAAGCTCATTGGGCATCTCAATTGGTGACCTATTTGTTAGGAATTATTATATAAACCATGTAGATCTAATGGTTAAGATCATGCCTTTCCTATGAAAATGTCACAAGGTATAATGGATATTCGCATGTAACATAATCCAACAAAAATACTAGAATCTAATGGGAATTAGAAGTGTGTGTAAGAAAACCTTTCAACAACACTACACTCCAATAATGGGTATGAGAAGCGTGTAAAATAATCCAACAATAACGAGTTTTTTTGGGGTGGAAATACACTAGTGAACACACTAGGAGGGTAGAGACATGGCCTACCATAGTTGCACACACCTAATAGTGATACATATGGTACTTGTGTGGAGGAATTATAGTTTTTTTTGAAGATCCATAAAATATCCTCAACAACCAATATTGACCATGAAATTCACCCAAGAACAAAAAGAATTCTTAGAGGAGAGGGGTATGACCCAAGCAAAGACCAAAATGTTTGGAAATGTTAAAAATATGCAACAATTCAGTAAAATAAAATAAATCGGTTTAACTAAATCCTACATAGCTGCCAGCTACTTTTAAGTTGATAGTGAGTGATCTTGAATCCTTGAGTGAAATGGAAAAAAAAATGATTAAAGAGTTGCTGGCATTCATTAAATACTAATGGAGATTTTTTTTTTTGAATAAACATAAATATGAGTACCATGTTTTCCAACTAGAATTTGTAGAGTAGTAAAATAAAGCATACTATCAACCTAACTCAAATAAGAAAAATATAATATAATTGCTATTAAATCATATTGTTTTGGAAATATCTAATTCTAATGAAACTAATGGCTTCTTGTGTGCCCTCCTCTTTTGGTCAAAATATGCTTTGGATGTGAAAGCATAAGAAGAAATAAGGAGAGATGGAGTATTGAAAAAATGGCCTCATGTAAGATATCAAATTCCATCATCCAAAATTAGACTAGATAATGAATCAAAAATCATAGATTTATTTATATGTGCTTTTTAGTTGATAATTTATAAAAGAAATATAACAATAATATATATATATATATATATATTATCGACAGGATACACTTTAATGTTTTGATAAGGACTAACAATTGGGAAGGTTTAATGCACATTTTGCTTTGCTGGAATTGAAGTTATTTAATCAGGGCTCGAACTTTTACTTCCACCCAAGAACTATGTTTGTCGTTAATCCTAACTGTTATACCCCAACTTTAATTAATGCACATACTCTTCTATCTAGTGAGACATGTAAGCAAGGAGAGGTGATGATATCATATCAATTTGAGATAAAAAGAATAGAATTTGTCACACATGTTTCTAGGGTATTTTTCCTCCCGATGGAGTAATATTATGGGAATGGACCTTGACACATCCTAATGCTCGTGTCCATTATTGGTTATAACTTTGTTCAAACGTAACCTTCATTATATGTTTTTATGTATTCAATGGTGTCGATATAAATGATGTATGTCAATGCGCTTGAATCTTGCGTGAATTGACTTTGTGGATTATATATTAGAGTATCAAAAAAATTCACATGTAAGATTAAGATAAGATATGTCATATATATTATATCATTTTCACTTTTTCTATTTTAATCAAACCCCAAAAATGTCCTTAAATTGTAATTCATCAAATATTAGGAAATAGGCCTTAATAAAACTCCGTAGTCCCACTAGAGTGAATGCATGGAAGTATATACTGAAATAAAAGAATTAGATTGTCCAATATTAACAACAACATAAGGAAATTATCCATTTCCTCGTGTTTTTTTTCTAGAACATAAATTTATAGTGTATGATTATTTACATTAATCTATCGAGTGTCATACCAAATATGACTATGTATATTTAATAAAATTGTGGTTATACATCATGTAACTATATGAGATGTATAGTCGTACATATCACTATATATTTGAGAATTATATATCCCATCAAATTCAAACAAACCAAGATATAATTATTCAACTAAAGTTATATAAAAGAAATATACATCGAAACGTAAAATAGAAATACCACTTTAGAAAATTTTATGCTAAAGTTAAAACAAAATTAGGAAATTTGATGAATATTCTCACTGTCTTCCTGTGCTATAAATCTAGAACTCTAATTCTCTCATTAAGTTTTCACTTGATTTAACTATTACCAGATGATATGACTGACATTCCTATGTTTCATTTCCCTTAGTATTATCTATACAAATATTCTTATATGCCATTAGTGGCCTCTATGAAGATTTCAATGTTTGAAATGGTCCCCAATTTGTCTTCCCTTGGATTTTACTTTTCGAATATACTAAATGCACCTACTTATCATACATAATAAAAAATTACGTGTGTTCAACATATAAGGAGAAGTAGACATTGAAATGTAAGTAAAACACATAATAGTTTCCCCTTAAACTTCTACGGAAGAAACAAAATAACATGGATCCTTTACTTTTTTGTTTGAAGAAAAGATATGGTTTTGTAATTCTACCCTTGACGTATCAAATTTGTTCATGTTCACACTCTTCATGACTCTCTACATATTTAGTTTATGATTCCAAGGAAATGAAAGAAATATGAGACAAGGAACCCCAAGAGTAGGAAGCCAAAGAGTAACTTTTTCCTATAGAGTTTGGTTCTCACAAAGTATGAGTTTATTTCTTGATTTATGAAGTTTATGGCCACTCCAATTGTTCTTCATAAGAAAATATTCATATGTTTGGAATTAATCTGTATGTCCAAGTTGGTCATTAAACTCACCTGCAAATGGAATCTTCTCGGTATGTGCTTAATGTCTAATCCATTCAAAACTCAAAGGATTTATTCCTCATTGGTATGTTCTTGTCCATGTAAATTTTTGGTTTGTTACAAGTCTCTAACAATTGCATCCTTATCTTTGGGAATTTACTCTTACTACCTCGAGGAGATGGAGTATTGAAAAATGGCCTCATGTAAGATATCAAATTCCATCATGAAAAATCATTAATCAATCCAAAATTAGACTAGATAATGGATAAAAATCATAGATTTATTTATATGTGCTTTTTAGTTGATAATTTATAAAAGAAATATAACAATAATATATATATATATATATATATATATATATATATATATATATATATATATATATATATATATATATATATATATATATATATATATATATATATTATCGACAGGATACACTTTAATGTTTTGATAAGGACTAACAATTGGGAAGGTTTAATGCACATTTTGCTTTGCTGGAATTGAAGTTATTTAATCAGGGCTCCAACTTTTACTTCCACCCAAGAACTATGTTTGTCCTTAATCCTAACTGTTATACCCCAACTTTAATTAATGCACATACTCTTCTATCTAGTGAGACATGTAAGCAAGGAGAGGTGATGATATCATATCAATTTGAGATAAAAAGAATAGAATTTGTCACACATGTTCCTAGGGTATTTTTCCTCCCGATGGAGTAATATTATGGGAATGGACCTCGACACATCCTAATGCTCGTGTCCATTATTGGTTATAACTTTGTTCAAACGTAACCTTCATTATATGTTTTTATGTATTCAATGGTGTCGATATAAATGATGTATGTCAATGCGCTTGAATCTTGCCTAAATTGACTTTGTGGATTATATATTAGAGTATCAAAAAAATTCACATGTAAGATTAAGATAAGATATGTCATATATATTATATAATTTTCACTTTTTCTATTTTAATCAAACCCCAAAAATGTCCTTAAATTGTAATTCGTCAAATATTAGGAAATAGGCCTTAATAAAACTCCACAGTCCCACTAGAGTGAATGCATGGAAGTATATACTGAAATAAATTAACAATAACATAAGGAAATTATCCATTTCCTCGTGTTTTTTTTCTACAACATAAATTTATAGTGTATGATTATTTACATTAATCTATCGAGTGTCATACCCAATATGACTATGTATATTTAATAAAATTGTGGTTATACATCATGTAACTATATGAGATGTATAGTCGTACATATCACTATATATTTGAGAATTATATATCCCATCAAATTCAAACAAACCAAGATATAATTATTCAACTAAACTTATATAAAAGAAATATACATCGAAACATAAAATAGAAATACCACTTTAGAGAATTTTATGCTAAAGTTAAAACAAAATTAGGAAATTTGATGAATATTCTCACTGTCTTCCCGTGCTATAAATCTAGAACTCTAATTCTCTCATTAATTTTTCACTTGATTTAACTATTACCAGATGATATGTATTGACATTCTATGTTCATTCCCTTAGTATTATCTATGCAAATATTCTTATATACCATTAATTGGCCTCTGAAGATTCAATGTTTGAAATGGTCCCCAATTTCTTCCCTTGGATTTTACTTTTCGAATATACTAAATGCACCTACTTATCATACATAATAAAAAATTACGTGTGTTCAACATATAAGGAGAAGTAGACATTGAAATGTAAGTAAAACACATAATAGTTTCCCCTTAAACTTCTACGGAAGAAACAAAATAACATGGATCCTTTAATTTTTTGTTTGAAGAAAAGATATGGTTTTGTAATTCTACCCTTGACGTATCAAATTTGTTCATGTTCACACTCTTCATGACTCTCTACATATTTAGTTTATGATTCCAAGGAAATGAAAGAAATATGAGACAAGGAACCCCGAGAGTAGGAAGCCAAAGAGTAACTTTTTCCTATAGAGTTTGGTTTTCACAAAGTATGAGTTTATTTCTTGATTTATAAAGTTTATGGCCACTCCAATTGTTCTTCATAAGAAAATATTCATATGTTTGGAATTAATCTGTATGTCCAAGTTGGTCATTAAACTCACCTGCAAATGGAATCTTCTCGGTATGTGCTTAATGTCTAATCCATTCAAAACTCAAAGGATTTATTCCTCATTGGTATGTTCTTGTCCATGTAAATTTTTGGTTTGTTACAAGTCTCTAACAATTGCATCCTTATCTTTGGGAATTTACTCTTATATCTCAACTTGAATATTATGAATTTACAATACAAAAAGTATAAGAGCTTGCCCAAGAATCATAGTATAAGAGCTAGCCTAACATTGCCTAACCTAGCCTACTCTAATCTACTTTAGCATTTCCTACTCTAGATAATCCTAGACTAGCCTAGCCACCTTTATCCTATTATAGCATAGATTACTCTTTCCTAGCCTATCCTGGGATTACTCTATCCTAGCCTAACCTTGCCTAATCTACCCTAGCCTAACCTACTCTAGCATATTCAATGCTAGAATATCCTAGCCTAACCTAATCTAGCCTAACCTACTCTAGCCTATCCTAGCCTAGCCTACTCTAGCCTACACTAGCCTAGCCTAACCTTTCCTAGCCTTGCCTTTTCTAGCCTAACTTACTGAAGCCTATCCTAGTCTAACCTAGCCTAACCTACTATCCTACAATAGCCTAGCCTAGGCTTGACTACTTTAGCCTAGTCAAGCCTATCCTACTCTCTGCTAGCCTAGCCTACTCTAGCTTAACCTAACTCAGGCTATCCTAGCCTACTCTAAGCTACATTACCCTAACCTATTCTAGACTAGCGTAGCCATATATTTGGTACTCTAAACGAGCGTAGCTTATCCTATCCTATCCTATCCTACTCTATCCTAACCTAGCTTAGCTTAGCCTAGCCTTTCCTAGCCTATGCTACTCTAACCTACATTAGCATAGGCCAAGACTAGCCTCTCTAACTCTATCCTACTCTAGCCTAGCCTATTCTAGCATATCATACCCTACCCTACTCTTTCCCAACCTAGTTAATCTTACTCTAGCATAACCTATCTTAGTCTAGCCTAACCTACTCCATCCTAGCCTAGCCAGCTCTAGCCTAGCTAAGCCTACTCTTTCATAGCCCAACATAGCCTATACTAACCTACTCTATCCAAGCCTAGCCTACTCTAGCCTATTCAATCCTAGCCTAATCTACAATAGCCTACTTTACCCTAACCTAGATTTGCATATGCTAGCCTAGCGTGGCCTTTCCTAGTCCGGAATATTATAGCCTTCCCTAGCCTAGCCTAGCCTAGTCTAGCCTAGTTTAGATTAGCTTAGCTTAGCCTACTCTAGCCTAGCCTAGCATACTCTATCCCAACCTAGCCTAATCTAGCTTAGCCTAGTCTAATCTAGCTTAGCCTAGCCTAGTCTACTCTAGCATAGACTACCATATCCTAGTCCACTCTAGCCTATCCTAGCTTATTCTACTCTAGCTCACGCTAGCCTTGTCTACTCAAGCCTAGCCTAGCCTAGCCTAGCCATCTAAACCCTAGCCAAGCCTAGCTAGCATACTTTATGCTAGTCTAGCATAGCCTACTCTAGCCTACTAGCCTAGCCTAGCCTAACATATCCTAGTCTACTCTAGCCTAGCCTAACGTAGCGTAGCGTAGCCTAACGTACCCTACTATAGCCTACTCTATCCTACTCTACTATACCCTAGCCTAGTCTAGCTTATTCTATCCTATCCTTTTCTAGCCTACTATACCCTAGGCTAGCCTAGCCTACTCTATCCTAGCTTACTCTAGGCTACTACTCTATCCTAGCCTAACCTACTCTAGATTAGCCTAGCTAAGCCTATTGTAGGATAATATAATCTATCCTTGCCTAACATAGCCTATTTTAGCCTACTAGCCTACTTTAACCTATCCTTGCCTAGCCTAACCCACTTTAGCCTAGCCTAGCATAACCTAGCCTAATTAGCATAGCCCACTTTACCCTAGCCAAGCTTAGGCTATGCTAGCCTAGCCTTTCCTAACCTATACTATTCTAGCCTTGTCTAGCCTAGCCTAGCCTACTCTAGCCTAGCCTAGCCTACTCTAGCCTACTCTAGCCTAGCCTAGCCTACTCTAGCCTAGCTTAGCCTAGCCTACTTTATCCTAACCTACTCTAGGCTACCCTACTCAATCCTAGCCTTGCCTACTCTAGCTTAGCCTAGTCTAGTCCTCTCTAGCCTAGGCTAGCCTATCCTAGTCCACTGTAGCCTAGCCTAGCCTTGTCTACTCTAGCTTAGCCTAGCCTTGTCTACTCTAGCTTAGCCTAGCCTTGTCTACTCTAGCCTAGCCTAACCTAGCCTAGTCTACTCTAGCCTACTAGCCTAGCCTACTTTAGCCTAGCCTAGCATAGCCTAACCTAATATAGGTTAGCCTACTCTAATATAGACTACACTATCCTACTCTAGACTAGCCTAGCCTTCGCTAGCGTATCTTATCCTAACCTTCTCTAGCATACTATAGCCTAGGCTAGCTTAGCCTACTCTATCCTAGCTTACTCTAGGTTAGCCTACTCTATCCTAGCCTAACCAAATCTAGCCTAGCCTAGCCAAGCTTAGTCTAGGCTAACCTATTCTATCCTTTGCTAACTTAGCCTACTCTAGCCTACTTTAACCTAGCCTAACATAACCTAGCCTACTTTAGCCTAGCCTAGCATAGCCTAGCCTAGCATAGCCTAGCCTAACCTAGCCTAGCCTAACCTAGCCTAGCCTAGCCTACTCTACTCTAGCCTAACCTAGCCTAGCCTATCATGTCCTAACCTTTTCTAGTCTACTCTAGCCTACTCCTAGCTAGCCTAGCCTAGCCTACTCTATCCTAGTTTATCTTCTCTTAGCCTACTCTAGCTTAGCCTAACATATCCTAGCCTAGCCTAGCCTACTCTACACTAGCTTACTATATCCTACTCTACTCTAGCGTATCCCACTCTAGGCTAGCCTAGCCTATCCTACTCTAGCCTAACCTAGCCTACCCTACTATATCCTACTTTATCCTAGCTTAGGCTACCCTATCCTAGATTACTCTAGCCTAGACTATTGTAGCCTAACCTAGCCTAGCCTAGCCTAGCCTACTCTATCCCTCTTTGGACTACTCCACAACCTACTCTAGCCTAACCTAGCCCTAGCCCTAACATTTCCCTAACCTTTCTAGCCTACTCTAGCCTACTCATGCCTAGCCTAGCCTACATTACTCTATCCTACTTTATATTTTCTTAGCCTACCGTAGCTTAGCCTATCCTAGCCTACTATATCCCACTCTACTCTAGCGCAACCCACTCTAGCCTAGCCTATCCTATCCTACTCTAGCCTAGCCTACCCTACTAAATCCTATTTTATCCTAGCTTAGCCTACTCTATCCTAGATTACTCTAGCCTAGACTATTCTAGCCTAACCTATTGTACACTAGCCTAGTTTAGCACACTCTAGGCCACTAGCCTTTTGTAGCCTAGCTTAACCTATTTTAGCCTAGCCTTGTCCAACCTACCTTATCCTAGTGTATACTATCCTCACCTAGCCTACTCTAGCTTAGTCTAGCCTAGCCTAACCTACTCTAGCCTAGTCTAATCTAAGAATTTATACATGCATGATATCCTTGAGACATTAATAAAACACATTCAAAATTAATCTTAAATAACATCTACATTACCATTTATTTTTATAACATAGATTTTAATAAAAAACAATATCACTTTATATTATATAAATTAAAACATCTTTTCATTATATTAATTTAATTAAGAAATATACCATATCTTAATAAAATTTTACTTATTTAAATTTTAAAATCATTAAAAAAAATTAAACTAAATAATATTAATAAAATAGTTATTTAAAAAAAATTACACAATATTAAAAAAATATATATAACAAAAACTATTTAAAATAAATTATATAAATTAATATCCAATTTAATAATGAAATTGTATAAAAACTCACCATAATAATTATATAAAAACCAATTATCACATACAAAATACTCACATAAAACTATAAAGTATATTACACATGTGAAAAACTTATTTAAATGAAACAAAAGTACAGGAAAATTTAACTTATTTAAATAAAACAAAAACAATTTAAATAAAACACTTATTTAAATAAAAGAAAACTACAGTAAAATTTAACTAATTTAAATAAAACAAAATTAACAATTAGAGTGAAACTACACCTCCGTATACAAAACAAAAATACATAAAAAGTTTGCACATTATAATAAAAATAATGTTTCAATGCATCATATGTATGAGCAGTACTTGAATGCCTATCTAAAATATAAGAATCTAAAATAAAATAAACTCAATTCAACAACCCAACAATTGAATTTTTCAAGGGTAAACATCAGTTCGGAAACCCTAAATGATAAAAAAATTAAAAATTAAAGTATATTTGACATACTATTTCAAATATTAAATTATATTTGACACACTATTTCAAAAATTACATTTTATACTGCTTATATATTACCACAGTTGGACTGTTCAATAGTCCAGAACAACTCATGGATGTGAGAATCTAAGACTGATACTAGAAAAACACAAGTAATTTTATTTTCCAATAAAATATTAAAATGAAATGAAGGAATTCTTTGTTTCGATAGCCAACATGAAACATGTAACATGTATATCTTTGTGGATGTTGATGGCTTCTCAGGTGAAACATGCAGAGTTTTATGCACATAGGTTTGTCATTTGCTGACGGCTTCTCAGATGAAGCATGCAGGTTGGGTGGACTAAAGATCAAGTTATCTTTGTGGAATTAGATAGCCAACATGAAACACGTATATCTTTGTGGATGCTGACGACTTCCGGACATGCAAAGTTTTGTGCAATAAGGATCAACTTATGCATGTAGATTGGGTGGACTAAAGATCAAGTTGCAAACAACCAAATGCAGTCGACGAAATTTCTGAAGGAAAACAGTGCACCGTAAACATTGTGAGATGACCTAAAAACCCTATGTAATAAATAAAATCAATATAGATTGTGGAAATCTAACTGCTTAATTTATGTCCAGACCGAGGCCACATGAATGGAGATTTGGAGTGAATAGGAATGGAAATTTGGAGATTGAACGAATTTCATAGGCGGAATCACAATATTGAACGAATATTGAGCGTTGCTGCTCTCCAACGAATATTGAATGTGACGGTGATTATGGAAATACGCGCTTGCTTTCCGATTTGACAATTTCTTGCAGCACATGAAGTACCAAAGCCGTCTTGGGTTTTCGAAAGGAAAGCAGGCATACTAGTAATCTTACAACTACTGGATGCAGAGGCTCCATGAAACTTGCAAGTTTTGTTCCGAAAAAAATGACTACATACATGGACTAAGCTATATCACAGAAAAAAGAGAAAAAAAAGAAAAAAGGAAAAGAAAGTTATCACAAATATTTTATGGGTGGTAGCAGGAGGGTTTGCGCTGCTGCTGTCCATGTCATGTGAAGCAAAAACTTGAACAAAATTATCACAAATATATACAAATCTTACAAACACCGAAGTCAATGGTAGTGAACCGAATTAAAAGACTTTCAGAAAATTAAAAGATAGGAAGCCTCAGTTTGACATAGGCTTAAAAAATTAAAAGAACGAAAGCTAAAATGAAACGAGTAAGGTTTGTCTTGAGAGTAGAGTTTAGGGGAAATGCACCTGTATCCCCTGCCCAGCTCTTCAATCGGAGGTTTTTATGTGTATCCCTGCTCAGCTCTTATCCATAAAATAATCGAACAGATTCCTGGAATAATTTTGACAAAAGTGAAAGGAATGCATAAGATTTCAAATGAATATTGCAATCTTTGAAAAGAAGCGATGCCGTCTATGAAAGTACAGAAAAATAGAATGCAGATTTATGAAAAGTAGAGAAAAATATAATGCAAATGAAATAATAATGTATACCTCGAATTAAAAGAAGCCATTACCCATTGAATCTGGGAAATAATTTGCTGGAAAATATAACACAGACTGACTCATACACACAGGTTCACGCACTCACACAGACACGCATACTCACAGGAAAGAAGATGGGAAATATAACATAACCAACACGACTTACAGAGAGTCGCCAATACTCGCAGGAATACGCATACCCACATGCACAAATTTATCAGACAAACATCTCAGACCACAAACATGCGCAAACTTCGCGCACAAACATATCGGACCACATAGAAATATCAGACCAATTGGCAAATTTCTGTGGGCTTCTTATGGCTCGTTTCTTACTATGGATATATTAGCCTGTCGAATAGGTCAAAAGTTTTCAACGGATATATGTCGAACAACCTTTTCACCGAGAAATCCGGATAGGAGCGGGCAATTCCTCCCTTCTTTTTCGGCAATACCCTCATCCTTTTCATCTTTTTCTATAACACTTTCATTATGAGACGTGGCTAACGGTATTTACACATTTTTGTGATAGTGATGGATAACCTTGTGATAACATTTTAAACGAATCTGAAAAAACCATCATCATTTCATTAAGGATGGAGGGAGTGGCCTATTTTTCAAAAAAAAAGGAAAAGAAGTGGAGGAGACTAATAGTGCGATTGCTGCGTTGTAACGGCAAAGTGTTCAAGAGTTGTTATGGAATATTTTCAGAGATAATGATCTTGAGGGGTGTGCAATTTTTTTAGAAAGAAAACCACAAGGGAGCCGTTCAAAACTGAAGAGTAGAGCGGATATAAAAGTTGATTTATCATGTCATTTTCTGAAAATGATGGTAATGGGTAACTTAAATTAACAGACAGAATTACTAGTTGATTGTGGTGGGGTGGCTGTTTTCTTTGTAATGCAATGGGGAGGCTTATTTTTCTAAGAAGCTGAATGTACTAGCAGTTTAGTAATTTTATATTATTTTCTTTTTATTTATTTTAATATTGAAAATGAAACATTATGATATTTTATATTATTTAACTTTTTAAAATAATAATAAAATTTTAATTATGTTTTAATGTTTTATTAAATTTATATTAAATTAATTTTATTTAGAAATAATATTTTTATGAGAAAAATAGTTTATTATCATTTCATAATACGATTTTTTTAAATTTTTTTTTTAAATCAAAAAACAAAGAAAACATACCTATATAATTATTTTTAAACTTGTCTCTAACATGATTTAGAGATTGTCTTTGGAGTATGGAAAGTATACAGTTTGAAGGGATGTACTGAATGTGATAAATCTGATATATGGGTAACCAAAGGTTGGTCTCAGTGGATGTTAACCATCATCATCATCAACACAAATTCTATAAACCATTTATTATTTTTACATTACTTCAATATGGTTACCATGATCTTAAAAAAATGGATGTCATTTATTTTTCATAACAATTTGGGTCTTATTTTATAAGACAACATTATGATCATAACATTTCAAAGAAAGGAAAAAAGTCCTCTAGAGAAAGAGCTAAGCTTGAGTGGTTAACTATCCACTTTTGGTATGGATGTTGGCCTATTTTTAAAATACAATTAAGTGCATGCATTTTTATGTTCAAAATATTAAAAATTAGTAAGGAAACACAAACATTATTGAACACAAGCTCAAAACTTAAAATTATATTAATAATTTTAATTGAAGAACAAGATTGGTAATAAAATTATATTAAAACTTAACTTTAAATGATTTAATTATAAATTTTTAAAATAAAATATTTACATTATTGTTAAATTTGCTAAATTAAATTATGTTATTTTAAAATTTTAAAATGCATTTTAAATTAAAATATCTCGTTTTTAAAAATTTAAAAAATGTTTTTGATTTTTGATTTATTAAATTATTCTTATAAAATATATTTTTAATTTATTTATATTTGAATTTACTAAATTGTTAATTGAGTTTTTCTAACATATCTATATTTTAAAATAAAAAATAATTATGTATGTATTTTTAAATTATATATATATATATATATATATATATATATATATTCTGATTATTAATAATTTATTGTATACAAGCTCATTGGGCATCTCAATTGGTGACCTATTTGTTAGGAATTATTATGTAAACCATGTAGATCTAATGGTTAAGATCATGCCTTTCCTATGAAAATGTCACAAGGTAGAAGGGGTATTGGCATGTAACATAATCCAACAAAAATACTAGAATCTAATGGGAATTAGAAGTGTGTGTAACAAAACCTTGCAACAACACTACACTCCAATAATGGGTATGAGAAGCGTGTAAAATAATCCAACAATAATGAGTTTTTTTGGGGTGGAAATACACTAGTGAACACACTAGGAGGGTAGAGACATGGCCTACCATAGTTGCACACACCTAATAGTGATACATATGGTCTTGATGTGGAGGAATTATAGTTTTTTTTGAAGATCCATAAAATATCCTCAACAACCAATATTGACCATGAAATTCACCCAAGAAAAAAAAGAATTCTTAGAGGAGAGGGGTATGACTCAAGCAAAGACCAAAATGTTTGGAAATGTTAAAAATCTGCAACAATTCAGCAAAATAAAATAAATCAATTTAACAATATCCTACATAACTGCAACTACTTTAAGTTGATAGTGAGTGATCTTGAATCCTTGAGTGAAATGGAAAAAAAAATGATTAAAGAGTTGTTGGCATTCATTAAATACTAATGGAGATTTTTTTTTGAATAAACATAAATATGAGTACCATGTTTGCCAGCTAGAATTTGTAGAGTAGTAAAATAAAGCATACTATCAACCTAACTCAAATAAGAAAAATATAATATAATTGCTATTAAATCATATTGTTTTGGAAATATCTAATTCTAATGCAACTAATGGCTTCTTGTGTGCCCTCCTCTTTTGGTCAAAATATGCTTTGGAAGTGAAAGCATAAGAAGAAATAAGGAGAGATGGAGTATTGAAAAAATGGCCTCATGTAAGATATCAAATTCCATCATGAAAAATCATTAATCAATCCAAAATTAGACTAGATAATGGATAAAAATCATAGATTTATTTATATGTGCTTTTTAGTTGATAATTTATAAAAGAAATATAACAATTATATATATATATATATATATATATATTATCGACAGGATACACTTTAATGTTTTGATAAGGACTAACAATTGGGAAGGTTTAATACACATTTTGCTTTGCTGGAATTGAAGTTATTTAATCAGGGCTCGAACTTTTACTTCCACCCAAGAACTATGTTTGTCCTTAATCCTAACTATTATACCCCAACTTTAATTAATGCACATACTCTTCTATCTAGTGAGACATGTAAGCAAGGAGAGGTGATGATATCATATCAATTTGAGATAAAAAGAATAGAATTTGTCACACATGTTTCTAGGGTATTTCTCCTCCCGATGGAGTAATATTATGGGAATGGACCTCGACACATCCTAATGCTCGTGTCCATTATTGGCTATAACTTTGTTCAAACGTAACCTTCATTATATGTTTTTATGTATTCAATGGTGTCGATATAAATGATGTATGTCAATGCGCTTGAATCTTGCTGAATTGACTTTGTGGATGTAACACCCCCAATTTGTGTGTTGAATTTTAAAGTTAGACATTTGAACTCTAATCCTAAGGGGGTGGACCCCAAGGGATGAATATGGTGTGAATGTATTTCCATATTTTATTTGAGGAAATAAATAAAATGATTGTGCATTTTGACCAAAAAGAGAATTTGAGATCACTTGCCAAAATCCATGAGGATGGATAAGGCAACAAATCCCCAAAAATCTTTCAAAAATCCTTGAAAGAAATTTATTTAGATTTGAGGAGGAATCTAAATTTCCCCAATGAAGAGGAGTAGTTGGGAAGAGGTGAGAAAAAGCTGGAAAAGCTGAGGAAAAGCTTAAAGCGGCTTTAAAGAATCCCAAGATGGGAAGCCTAGGCTAAACAGGAAAGAAAGCATCCTGCTATTCTGGACGCAGAATTAGAAACATGCTTTGGGGAATTATGAGCTTAAATAAGCTTCTCCTAAGCAGATCAGGGGTTGATCTGTGCTAGGAGGTGATCTCTGCTCGGGGGTGAGTCCTTAGAGACAAAGAGGACTCTAAGGTTGGGAGGTTGGTCATTTTGCAGATTTTGTGGTATGTTCTGAAATTCTGGTTACTATGTCTTATTACAGTATGAATTGGCTACATATAAAATTTAATTTTATGACAATGAGAAGTTTTGGTTCTACATTTAACAGAATCTATCCTTAGGCATTCACCTTCCTGATTTTGTATCGTTGTAGACCAGAAAGTTCATAGAGTAGAAACTCCAGAATCTCTAAACCAATGTTGGTTTAAATCTGAAGTTACTTAGCCTCTACCGATGATTAATTATTGTTTTGACCCCAGTAGACACAAAAGTGATGTTACATGGTTATGTGTATGCTAGAAAAACATTATAGCAGAAAATAAAGTCACATAGTACCACTCTAAGAGAAGAAGGTAGGATCATTTGAATATGACATTCGAAATTGTACTAGAAAATTAGTAACTCTACTTTCTAGAATCTTTATACTTGTTATAAGAGAATAGGTTTCACTTCTAAATCTACCTTTAGTCCTTGAATTATATATCCTAGACAAAGATTTAAATTATAATTAAGAATCTCTATTTCAGCACTACCTCTTATCTATAAAGAGAAAAAAAAATATAAGAGCATAATAGCTCTTATCCCATCCTGCATGTACATATTAAGTCTAATGGTACTGTTAAATCTTGAAATAAAGATCATTGTAATTGAAAAAGGTATTTACCGCAAAAATTTGAAATGAGTAATATGGTTATAGATTAAATGTATACTCTACGAACATCTTCCAAATGACTATCAAATGCATGGGTAAGCATTCTTCAACATTATATATATATATGCTACTACGTATCAAATAACAATTATCAATAGGTTCTTTTCGCATAGACTATATATGCGCTATCCTATACATATAAACCTTTTCGGTCAAGACAAAAAGGGAGGAGATATAAACATGTATAATAAAGATGAGCTCGTATAAGTTAAAGGGAAAACCTAAACATGAATCGTAGCTATGCATTTTATGAGGAAAAAAAAAGAAAATGTCACATCGAATCGGCTTATTAAAATGGAGTATATATATATTATATATATGTACGTGTGGAACAAAACACAAAAAAAAAGAAAGAGATTTCCGAAACGAATCATTTATACTACATTGGGGGATAATTAATATATGACCTCTGTAATGATTTAAATAAATGAATAAGCAACTATAGAACTGCGTGGCAGTCAGTTAACTCATTCCGCCTGTGTCATATGAAACTCTCGGGATTTACCGACTGCTGTAGTCAAGGGCACTCTGAAGATTTTGTTGCTAACGATAAACCAAATCATCAGGAGGTACCAGATCCCACGCTAAAACGCTGCCCACAGTTGCAACGTCCCTGCCGCGAGAAAAATCACATTTCGTGTTAGTAGCGGCTGATATACAGGAATATATATACATGTGAAAAAAAAAAAAACGGTAATCACATCAACACCGATCGACCCGACAATAACTAAGCAGCTCAGTTACTTTGGAAAAAGAGTGAAATAAAAAGACTGTAAATCACATCATATCGGATTTTCATGAGCCACGCAGAAGCAAACTAGGTCACGGCATGTTTAAATTCGTAGAGGAAACAAAATAGACCAGAAGCAGTAGGTTAAACCTCACAAAGCCGCGTACACGACGTGCGTTCAGGAGGCCGATCATCATTACCAGAACAATAAGAGTAAAGGGGGTAAGTTTCGTTCCGGAAGGTGGAAGACCGACACTGTAAGTCGGTATCCTTTCCTCAGTTGAACCATTGTTAAAACAGCCAGTAAATCCAGATAGAACCTAACGGCGAGATTACAAATTGAAGAATCCTAATCGCCTTTGATTCCGACCACCAAAACAGATCAAACGTAGATAAATAAACTTAAACCTACAGTAAACTCGTTCGATCTTTGGAAAGTTTGACCGATAGCATACCTACAAAGATTTCGATGCAAGCCATAGATATTGACTGCAGAAATAACCGACTTGGAACCAGACTTCTCGTAGAATACAAGAATAGGGTTTCAACCGAGCGGGGAATTTAACCAAGGATTTTTAACACTCTAAAGGTTCGAATGAGAGGCCGACTCCCTGCCTGGGCAAGACAGGCAATAGAGGGTCTGCCACTGGGAAGAAAACAGAATAGAGAGGGCCTGGCAAGTTGATCGACCGAAGGGTCTCGGTTTAAAAGAACAAACCTACCCTAATTTCACTGCTTCAAATCCACAGAGAATCCCGAGGTGAATTGGGAAACCCTAGCGAAATTGACAGGAGGGTACACGAAATTTGCAATGGGTGCAGCAGAAGTGCCAACCGTCGAGTTAGCACTGGACCAGGACTACGGTACGCCGCTCCTTCATCTCAAGGAGGATACATTGCTTCTGCAAACAGAACCAGCAAAACATTATAAACCCTGTAACCGTCAAACCTAGTGGTACTGGATCCTGCGTTAGGCGGCCAGACAACTACTACGGAGTACGAATATGGAGTAGACACAGGACGCGCGTATAGGCAGAGGTTCAATTCACAAACCAGAGCTAAACTGTCAAACTCATGCATAGGGTTTACGCCACGCAGGTGCTGGTGTAGCAGGCGTACTGCATTAGCTGGAAAGGCAGTGCCACGCCGTGTTTAATTCTGCAAGACGGCACGCAATATCAGTCCTAGCAAGTTACGAATAATGGATTGACACGTTTCACAAATTCAATCATTCAAACGCAGAAAGTTCGTGACGGTTCGTCGGTACAGATGTATCACCCGGCCCATACATGCCATCGATTAATTTTTATAATCAGCAAACGCAGGCTTACTATGGATGCTATTAAATTTCCCTAGGTCAAAAAAAAAAATTATATGGGGAAAGCGGCAAATTACTTGCCATTGAGAGGCGTCGAAACCTGTACATATATATACATACTACCTGCACCCCTTCCATAATTATATCATGGGGTATAAATATATATACGTATGGATTAAAATAGATCGATATATGTATGTTTGATAATTGTATATGGTCGCATGCCATTTTCAATCAACCTTGTCCAAATATATATATAGTTGATTTGGATAGGTACCGGCGTTATATATATGCTATATACAACTCTCCTAAGTGATGTATATGTGCTCTACAAGAACTTAAATTACATATGTGTTCTATATGGATTTAAGGTATGTATAAGTTGTATATACTATATATAAATCTCCTATGTGGTATATATATATGTGATATATATATGTTATATATGAACTTAAATTACATATGTGTTCTATATGGATTTAAGGTATGTATAAGTTGTATATACTATATACAAATCTCCTATGTGACATATATATGTGTTATATATGAACTTAAATTACATATATGTTATATATGGATTTAAGATATGTATAAGTTGTATATGCTATATACCAATCTTCTAGGTGATATATATGTGTTATAGATGGATGAAATGTGAACCTTCGTAGGGGAAGAGTGGACAAGAACTCCTTGTAGTTACAAATGGAAGAAATTTTTTTTTTTTAGGGTAAACTGGAGGCTGTAGACAGCCATTAGGGAAGAGTGAGCTCATGTGATTACAAATGGAAGAAAAAAAAATTTTTAGGGTAAGCGGGAGCGTTACAAATGGTATCGGGCGGAGCCCTAAGATTACAAAAAGTGACTATTTGTCATTTTGTGCTCACTTTAGTAATATATATTTTGTTTAAGTTGATAAACTTTGCTGTCTGTGTTGTAAGTGTGTACGATTGAAATAGTTGAGTGAAGAAATTTATGTGGATGCAGTGATGGGTAGTCCTACTCAGATCCCAATGCCACGTCTGCAGCTATGTTGGATGCAGCGAGGATTAGGTGATTAAAGCCAAAATGACATGTTGTCATCATCCAGTAAGGAGCAGGAAAATCTCATCAGAGAGCTAACTTCCCGGAACAGCCAGGAGGGCGAAGGTTCTGGAAAAAGAAAGATGGATGAATCTGAGGATGAGGATGCAGCTAGAAATCAACATAAGCAGAAAAGAGAGTTGCAGGGAGAATTTAGAAAGATCAAACCTCCCTCCTATGATGGAGAAAAGGAGGAGGATGCTGAAGCTTGGTTGCTGAACATGATCAAGTATTTCCAAGTCTATGAATATGAGAGCAATCTGAAGGCTAGATTAGCTGTGTACCAACTACAAGGAAAAGCTACACTCTGGTGGGAAGAGACAAAAATGGTGCATGCCATTGATGAAAAGACAGTTACTTGGGAAGATTTTCAGACTAAGTTCAAAAGTCGTTATTTGAATGAACGTTATTATGACGATAAAGCAAAAGAATTCCATGAACTTAGATTAGGGCAGCTCACTATTGATGAGTTTGTCACTAAGTTTACTAATTTACTGAGGTATGTTCCTTACATTAGGGAAGAAAAGGAAAAAGTGCAAAGGTTTTTAAATTGTTTGCCTACTATTTACAAGGAGAAAATTGAATTTGACAACCCAAAGACCATGGATGAAGCTGTTAGAAAAGCAAGATTATGCTATCAGCAGTTTGAAGGTAAAGCAGAACAAGGGAAGAGCTGGTTGAACAAGGGTGAGTTCAAAGGAAAAAGACCAAAACCAGCATATTTAAGGAATTTTGGTAGGGATCATCAAAGGAAAAAGTTCAGCAAACCAAAGGAAAGTCAAACTGCTCGGTCCCAAGTGGTTTCAAAACCAGTAGAAGGGAACAATAAAAAGGAAGGGACAGTCAGAATGAAGGAACCTCTGAAATGTTGGGGCTGTGGAGAACCCCATATGATGAGGGACTGCCCCCATCGAAATATACACATGATCAGCAGAGAGCGAGAGGCAACAACAGTCAATGACATAGCCAGAAACATACCAACCATCAGTGCAGCCCTGGAAAATCGACAGGCAGAACATCAAGCAACCATGGTGGAAATGGAGGGCAAGATTTCTGACCTACCTGTTACTGTTTTGATTGATCCAGGTGCTTCTTTGAGTTACATTAGTCCTGGAATTGTAGAAAAATGTAAAATTAAACCTGAAAAATTTCAGCAGTCATGGTTGGTACAGCTGGCCACTGGAACTAAGAGAAAGGTCACACATAAATTGCCCAAAACATCAATTAAATTGAATGGTTTTTCAACAGAGGTAAACTTGAACATATTGCCATTAGGATCCTATGATCTGCTGATAGGAATGGATTGGCTAGAAAAGAAGAAAGCCCTGATGAACTGCTGGGATAAAACCCTGCATTGTGTAGATGAGGAAGGGAAACCTTTTACCCTAAAATGGAAATCAAAACCCATTGTGGTAAGACAAATATCAGCCTTACAATTGAAAAGAACAGCTAGAAAAGGATACCAAGTCTATGCAGTGCATGTAGAAGAAATAGAACAGAAAACTGAGGAAGATTTACTGGATGCTATACCAGTCATCAGAGAATTTAAGGAAGTCTTTCCCAAGGAAATCCCTCATCTTCCCCCCAAAAGAGAGATTGACTTTTCTATAGATCTGGTGCCGGGAGCTACACCTATTTCCCGAGCTCCTTATCGGATGAGCCCGCCAGAACTGATGGAGCTGAAGATGCAGCTGCAAGAATTATTGGATAAGGGTTACATCAGACCAAGTGTGTCTCCATGGGGAGCACCTGTGTTATTTGTTAAAAAGAAGGATGGAACCTTTAGGATGTGTATTGATTATCGTCAACTGAATAAGTTGACCATTAAGAATAGATATCCACTTCCTAGAATTGATGATCTTTTTGATCAAGTGAGAGGAGCTTCAGTCTTCTCCAAGATAGACCTCCGGACTGGGTATCACCAGCTCAGGATTAAAGAAGAAGACATCAGCAAAACAACATTTCGAACCAGGTATGGGCATTACGAATTTGTAGTCCTACCTTTTGGTTTGACGAATGCCCCTGCCACTTTTATGTGTCTGATGAACAGTGTGTTGAATAAGTATTTGGAAAAATTTGTTCTTGTGTTCATAGATGATATCTTAGTCTACTCCAGAAATGAGGAAGAACATAAGGAACACCTGAGAATAGTGTTGCAAACTTTGAAAGAAAATCAGCTATATGCCAAGTTCAGTAAATGTGAATTTTATAAAGATAAAATTCAATATTTAGGCCATATTATTTCTGAAAAAGGGCTTGCTGTTGACCCTGAAAAGATAAAAGCCATTAAAGAATGGCCAGTTCCCACTGATGTCTCAGCAGTAAGATCATTTATGGGAATTGCAGGCTATTATCGCAGATTTGTGGAGAGATTTTCTGCTATAGCAAATCCCATAACCTCATTACAAAGGAAGGATGTTAATTTCGTGTGGACTGAGAAATGTCAAAACAGTTTCGAACAATTGAAACAGAAACTTATTTCAGCTCCTATATTAAAAATTGCTGATCCTGATAAAGAGTTTGTGGTATGTACAGATGCTTGCAGAGAGGGGCTAGGAGGAGTCCTATTGCAAGAAAATTCAGTTATTGCCTATGAGTCTAGGAAATTGAAAACTCATGAAGAGAATTATAGTGCATATGATTTGGAATTTGCAGCTGTTATTCATGCTTTAAAAATGTGGAGGCACTATCTGCTGGGGAAGAAGTTCACATTGATGACCGATCATATTAGCCTTAAATATTTCTTTTCCCAAACTGACCTGAATGCAAGACAAGCCAGATGGCTGTCTTTTCTAAGTGAATTTGATATGGACATAAAACATATCAAGGGAAAATAAAATAAAGTTGCTGATGCCTTAAGTAGAAATGCTTGTCAACATTTAAACAGCATTGGGAGTAGTGCCCAGATGGAGATAGAAGAATTGGTGGGAGAAGCAGCAAAACAAGATCCCAACTATGAAGCCCTCTTGGTGAAACTACACAAAAGGGATGAAACTGATTTCACTAAAAACCAACAAGGGTTGCTCTATTATAAAAACAGGTTGTATATTCCAAATATAGAGTCATTGAAAAGAGAAATACTAGATGAATATCACAAACAGCCCTATGCAGGACATCCAGGGTACCAGAAGATGTTAACAGCCTTGAAAAAGAAGTTGTTCTGGCCAGGAATGAAGAGAGATGTGGCAGAGTATCTAAGTAAATGTATGGAGTGTCAACTAGTCAAGGTTGAGCATCAACACCCAGCAGGGCTTTTAAATCCCCTGCCAATTGCAGAATGGAAATGGGATACAGTTTCCATGGATTTTATCACATGACTACCCAAAACCAAATACCAACATGATTCAGTAATTGTAGTAGTAGACACTTTAACCAAAGCTGCTCACTTTATACTAGTCAAATCTACTTTCGGAACAGCTCAAGTGGCAAATGTTTTCCTGAAGGAGATAGTAAGGCTTCATGGGGTGCCCAAAGTAATTGTCTCAGATCGAGATGCTAAGTTTACAGCAGCATTTTGGAAAGGGTTGTTTGGAGGGATGGGTACTAAGCTGAATTTTAGTACTTCCTATCACCCTCAAACAGATGGGCAGACAGAAAGGACGAATCAAATATTGGAGGATATGTTGCGAATGTATGTGATGGATAGACCATCAAAGTGGGAAGAGTATCTGCATCTAGCTGAGTTTTCTTATAATAATAACTACCAATCCTCTATTAAGATGAGTCCGTTTGAGGCACTCTATGGGATAAAGTGCCATACTCCCTTGAGTTGGAGTCAACCAGAGGATAAACTGGTGTTGGGACCAGATGCACTACAAGAGATGTAAAGAATTGTTAAACAAATACAGAGAAATATAAAGACAGCACAAGACCGACAGAAGCGCTATGCTAATAAGAAAAGGGTGCACCGAGAATTCAAAGTGGGGGATCATGTGTATTTGCGCATTAAACCCAAAAAGAGCACACTTTATGCAGGAAGTTGTGCAAAACTGGCTCCTAGATACTGTGGGCCTTTTGAGGTGTTAGAAAGGGTGGGACCAGTGGCTTACAAGCTGGCCTTACCACCCCATGTTAAAGTGCATAATGTATTTCATGTTTCATTATTAAAAAGGTATGTGCATGATGCTTCTCACATAGTTGATTGGAATGTTCTACAGGTGGAACCAGAAGGGGAATTTCTGCCAGAACCGCTTCAAATATTGGAGCGGGAAGAAATTGAATTGAGAAACAGAACAGTGGCCAGAGTAAAAGTGCAGTGGAAGCACTTTACTGCTGAAGAAGCTACCTAGGAAAGGGAAGCTGAAATGATGGAGAAATATCCATTTTTGTTTAAGTGAACTCTAGTAGTTAAATAATAACACCGAGGACGGTGTTTATTTTCAGAGGGGGAATATGTAACACCCCAATTTGTGTGTTGAATTTTTAAAGTTAGACATTGAACTTTAATCCTAAAGGGGGTGGACCCCAAGGGATAAGTATGGTGTGAATGTATTTGCATATTTTATTTGAGGAAATAAATAAAATGATTGTGCATTTTGACCAAGATGAGAATTAGAGATCACTTGCCAAATCCATGAGGATGGATAAGGCAACAAATCCACAAAATCTTTCAAAAATCCTTGAAAGAAATTAATTTAGATTTGAGGAGGAATCTAAATTTCCCCAATGAAGAGGAGTAGTTGGGAGAGGTGAAAAAGGCTGGAAAATTTGAGGAAAAGCAAAAGCGACTTTAAAAAGAATCCCAAAATGGGAAGCCTAGGCTAAACAGGAAAGAAAGCATCCTGCTATTCTGGACGCAGAATTAGAAACATGCTTTGGGGAATTATGAGCTTAAATAAGCTGCTCCTAAGCAGATTAGGGGTTGATCTGTTCTAGGAGGTGATCTCTACTCGGGGGTGAGTCCTAGGAGACAAAGAGGACTCTAAGGTTGGGAGGTTGGTCACTTTGCAGATATTGTGGTATGCAAGTCACAGTTTACTATGTCTTGATATGAATTAGCTCTATTGAAT
>JAXQQM020061134.1:0-46791 GCA_034641835.2 Pinus albicaulis | reverse complement strand
TTCTTCACTAAGAGATCAAGAAAAATGATCTCTTAATGATTAATCATTTTCCAATGATGAGGATAAGGGAGAGAAAGAGCATAGAATATCCTCCAGCACTGTGACAGTAGGAGGATATCTATTTTCATTTGGAGATGGAGATGAAGAAATGGCTTCCACTAGAGGGGTTCTTTCATATTTGCAAGGAGTTCCTAAGGATATTCCATATGGAGGATATGAGAAGCATGTGTCTAGGCTGAGAGACATTGAGACAGAACAAAGGAGGTATCACATAGCTAATCCATTATTAGACGATGGAGCAAATGCTCCAATCAGCAACACTCTTATACCACTAAGAGGGGTCTCCAAATTTCATGAGACTTCCATACGTAAAACATAGTTGAAATTGCACAGTGGAAGTAGGGACATGAGGATATCACCTATCATGCATATGAGAATGGTTCCTGAAATATCTTTATCTAGTGGAAAATCACCTGGGAGGCCACCTGATATAGATTTTGTGGGGAAGACCTCACAACTTGATGCTCCAAACTCAGATCCAGGAGGGATTGGAGCACTTGAAGGCAAAGTTGCAGTGCTAGGAGACTTGGGTAAGCTCAAGGAGGAGGGAAATCTTCTTCCCTTATCATCATCACCCACTCTACTTTCTGATCCTACGCTGTGGGAGGAGATGAAGGGAAGGAACAACCTTCCAACACACACCTTTGTCATAGGAGATGTCAAGGGAAGGATCAACAACATGACAGATACTTTGGTCGATGCATCATCAATGCTGTCATTGTTGAGCAGTGGAGATCTGTATTGGAAATCCCAACTTCTAGTGGATTATTCCAAGGATATTCACACATGTATGATACTTGATGACCAACTACATGAGGAAGGCTACTTAGTCCAAGGGGAAGTCATCTATCATCATCGTATAATATTTTTGTCTAGAGCTTCTAAGCTCAAGCATAAGATACTAGAAGAAGCACAAAAAGAGTTATGTTTCAGCCACATGTATTCCGTGAGGATCTACAACATCATCATGAGGAGCTTTGATTGGGAATGCTTGAATGAGGAACTATATTATAATTTTCAAGAATGCATGAGCTATGTGGAGTTGGGGAAGCCATGGGACTCTATGCAAGAGTCATTTCAGCCATATTTTCCTTCTTTGGAAAGGGGAGAAAGATCCATGCACAACTCCATGTATATGAGAGACCTTGTTGGTAAAGGATATGTTCATGTAAAGCAAGTTTATTTTTTGGATTGTACATGTTATTTTACCATTTGTATGCAGGCCATGACTCCTAAAAGGAGCAATGTATCAGGTAAATCTCATGGAAATTGTTCGGCCACTAAAAATTATGAATTTGGCCACTCCCTTGATGTGCAAAGGGAGATTCTCTTTCATGATGGGTGCTTCCCAAAGGCACCAAACATATCTCACACTTTTAGCCATGGTGAGATAACTTGTGTAGCATGTAAGTGGTGGGGAAACCACTTACCATATCTGGATCTGATGCAGGTAGGACATGCACTACGCTGGTACCATATGTGTGCCTATGACCCACCTCCTCATGCTCAAATTTCTATTTGTGGATATGTAATTATTCTTGCATACTTGGATGATATTGTTGTGATTTTTATGGGATTGTATTGAGGGAGGATGGGTATTTTGTATGTACCACATGGGATGGAAACTCTCTATGTACCTCATGCTACATGTTTTAGAGAGAGAATTGCTCCAACCATGTTTGTTTCTATTGAGTTTTTGACTATTTATGGGATGGATTATGTACATATCATGATGACTTTGGAGGAAAAATTCATGGAGGCTTGGATTGGTGAACACCTAGCTTGTGAGGAGAGCCCAAGCTAATGGGAATATACAAATTTTTTTCATTTTTCTTGTTGCATGAATAAAATTTTAAAGGAGGATCAATAAACTCCTAGAACATCAAAATAAATCAATGCCCCATGTGAACAAGGCTAAATTTGGGCTGCCTTAATAAAAATCCCTTGTGTGAAAAGGATTGTGACAATTGACAGGGTCAACAGGACCAAATCCACAACATTTTCCAGATGCAATGTACCTCCTAGATGCGCAGTGTAGATCTAGTTGGAGGCTACACATGTGAAAGGAGATAAACCTTTGAGATGGTTTAGGGTTTTGCAAGGATTTCATCCTATAAAAGAAAGAGGAGAACAGTAGAAGAGGGTTGTTGAACATATTGCTTTGGGAAGAACATTTCTATTTACACATTTCTCATTCTCTTGGATGTTTAGCAGAGAATAGTGCTATTTAGCACTAGGTGTTCCTGATCGGGAATCCCACCTCTTTCCTTGAGAGGCCTCTTGGAAGAGTCTTGCATTTCTTGTCCACTATCAGGCATTTGGCCAAGCTTATTCTTCCAACTACAATGCAGATCCTATTGAGGGTTTCATTGTCTTTTTAAGCTGCAGCAAGTGGAGGCTAGATCTGCTTAGATCTAGGTCATTCTAGTGCCTCTTTTCAGTGGGAGAGTCATCTATTCCATTGAAAAGAGTGTATTAGCTGATGGGAGATTTAGATATGTATCTTGGAATCAAGAAAAATTGTTCTTAAAGCCTACAGCGCAATCCATCTTCCTATACTGCGTTATTTGCAAAGGATAAGTTGTAGGGAGTTTTGGCACACTTTTGGGAGAGAGATCTCTAGTGTTGGGAATCTTCCCTTAATTGTGGTGATCGGTGGATTACAGATCTAATCCATGTTATATTCATATCTGATCTGAATACTCTTGTATTTAATTCAAAATTTCTGAATCAATCTGCAGATCTGCTGCATAAGATCTTAGATCTGCTCCATGTACTACATGTTTTGCTGAAAACCACAAGGGGAATTTGTAGAGGAGCCTTTCTAGTGTACAGAGTTGATATAGATATAAATTTTTGTACATAGATCTGCTCTAGATCTTAAGTGTAACATATTGTTGTTCTAGCCAATGAAAATAATGCTGTCAATGCTTTTACACTGAAATAGATTGTTGTAGCACCTCTTTTAGAGGGTTCTTCTCATAAAAGTCTTCCATATTTCTCTTGTACATTGAATGGGCCACATTCTAAATCTGATTTACTATTGTATAAGCTATTTTTGAGCTATCATATTGGTCTTCTACTACTGTTCATTAAAACTACGTTATTTCTGAAGCAGTGTTGTTAAAGATTGATGCAGTCCCTTCCTTGGGCAATTTCCAAGCCATCCTAGGTGTGGGAGGTATGTTTAACCCACCTAGTTTGATTTGTTTCTGATATCCTCTTGGATTTGGGTCTTATATTATCAGATCTAAGGGATCCAAGGGCTAAATTCCAATTATGTAGTAGCAATTTCTAAAAAAAATAATTTTTCAGACATCCCTATCTAACAGTCCCAATTTGGGGATATTACAGTGGTATTAGAGCAACTCTCTTGGCAGAGCTTGTTCTCAATGAAGAGAAAATATGTTTCTTCATGGAAAGAAAATACTGATGAAGAAGTGTGGTTACACTGAAGACACAAAAGTAAAGGATCCAAACCCTTTATCTGGAAGTTTGCAAAGAGAAGAGTTCTCTAAAACTCTTTCTCAAGCTATGCATGATCTAAAAGAAGAAATCAGGGGAATAAAGATGGAGAGACATGCAGATCCCTCAGGAAGAATTTTACATCAAGAAATACCTAGTACTTCTTACTATGTGTGTGAGCATTCAGCCACACAACATGATCTGCAATGCTGAAGCATGCTTGCTTTCTTGTCAAAGGAAGAAGGAAAATAAGGAACACCAAAGGAGGAATCTCTTGGTGATTATCTCCAAGAATATGAATCTCAATTAGAGAGATTCAAAATTCATCTCAGTTTCCCAGAGTTCTGTCAACTCAAACAAGAAAGATCCAACACCTACAATAGAAGAATAGGGTGCCTTCAACACACTATGGGTAGATTCTCTCTACCTACTTTTGATGGATCACCTAAAGACTCAGCCAAGTCATGGGTAAGGAAGCTTGAAACCTACTTTCAGCTACATCAAGTGTCATAAGAAGAAGCCTTGAGAGTAGGAGTATTACATATTCAAGGAAAGGCTTATGTCTGGTGGCTGTTTGAGTCCTCTTCCTTCAAAGGGATAAATATCTATTCTTATGCAAGGTTCACTAGGAGACTAGTGAAAATATTTGATGTAAGACATCTTGAGACTTCTTGGGGAGAGAAAATCAAGCCCAAGGAATATAAAACTTTGCATGTGTTGGAAGGATCCATAAAGCCAACTCCATTCCTGAACATTATTGAAAGGGTTGATGATCTACTGCATGATTTTCCAAAGGAAAAATGCCCACTTCAGCAAGAACTCTCTTCTCAAAGAGAAGACATGAGGTTTCCTTCTTCACTAAGAGATCAAGAAAAGGGATCTCTTAATGATGAAGCATTCTCCAATGATGAGGAGAAGGGAGAGAAAGAGTAGAGAAAATACTCCAACGTTGTGACAGTAGGAGGAGATCTATTTTCAATTGGAGATGGAGATGAAGCAATGGATTCCACTAGAGGTGTTCTTACATATTTACAAGGAGTTCCTAATGATCTTCCATATGGAGGATATGAGCAGCATGTGTCTATGTTGAGAGACAATGAGACAGAACAAAGGAGGGATCACATCGCTGATCGACTATTAGAAGATGGAGCAAATGCTCCAATCAGAGGCACTCTTACACCACTAAGAGGGGTCTCCAAATTTCATGAGACTTCCACACACAAAACATAGTTGAAATTTCACAGTGGAAACAGGGACATGAGGATCTCATCTATCATGCATATGAGAATGGTCCCTGAAATATTTTTATCTAGTGGAAAATCACCTGGGAGGCCACCCAATACATATTTTGTGGGGAAGATATCACAACTTGATGCTCCAAACTCATATCCAGGAGGGATTGGAGCACTTGAAGGAAAAGCTGCAGCGCTGGGAGACTTGGGTAAGCTCAAGGAGGAGGGAAATCTTATTCCCTTATCATCATCACCCACACTCCTTTCTCATCCTGCACTGTGAGAGGAGAAGAAGGGAAGGAAAAACCTTCCAACACACACCTTTTTCATAGGAGATGTCAAGGGAAGGATCAACAACATGATAGATACTTTGGTTGATGCATCATCAGCGATGTCATTGTTGAACAATGTAGATCTATATTGGAAATCCCAATTGCTAGTGGATTATTTCAAGGATCTTCACACATGTATGATACTTGATGGCCAGCTGCATGAGGAGGGATACTTAGTCCAAGGAGAAGTCATCTATCATCATGGTAGAATATTTTTTTCTAGAGCTTCTAAGCTCAAGCATAAGATACTACAAGAAGCACACAAAGAGTTATGTTTCAGCCACATGTATTCCATGAGGATCTACAACATCATCATGAGAAACTTTGATTAGGAAGGCTTGAAAGAGGAACTATATTAGCATTTTCAAGAATGCATGATCTATGTGGAGTTGGTCCAGCCATGGGACACTATGCATGAGTCATTTCAGCCATATTTTCCTTCTTTGGAAAGGGGAGAAAGATCCATGCACAACTCCATGTGTATGATAGACCTTGTTGGTAAAGGATATGTTCATGTAAAGAAAGTTTATTTTTCTGATTGTGCATGTTCTTTTACCATTTATATGTAGGCCATGACTCCTAAAATGAGAAATGTATCATGTAAATCTCATGGTAATTGTTGGGCCACTAAAATTTCTAAATTTGGCCACTCCCTTGATGTGCAAAGGGAGATTCTCTTTCATGATGGGTGCTTCCCAAAGGCACCAAACATATCTCACACTTTAAGCCATGGTGAGATAACTTGTTCAGCAAGTGATGGGGAACCACTTACCATATCTAGATCTGACGCAGGTAGGAGATGCACTGCGCTGGTAGCATATGTGTGACTATGAACCACCTCCTCATGCTCAAATTTCTGTTTGTGTATATGTAATTATGCTTCCATACTTGGATGATATTTTTGTGCTTTTTATGGGATTGCATGGAGGGAGGATGGGAAATTTGTATGTACTACATGGGATGGAAACTCTCTATGTACCTCATGCTGCATGCTTTAGAGAGAGAATTTCTCCAACGATGTTTGTTTCTATTGAGTTTTCGACTCCTTTTGGGATGGATTATGTACATCTCATGATGACTTTGGAGGAACAATTCATGGAGGCTTGGATTGGTGAACACCTAGCTTGTGAGGAGAGCTTGATATTTGATGGTGTCACCAATGGAGAAGGAGAAGTGTTGCAGCACTCACCCTATCAATTGCTTGAGGACAAGAAACATTTTGGAGGGGAGGATTGTAATATTCCCAATTAGCCCAAGCTAATGGGAATATACAATTTTGTTTCAATTTTCTTGTTGTATGAATAAAATTGTAAAGTAGGATCAATAAACTCCTAAAACATCAAAATAAATCAATGCCCCATGTGAAAAAGGCTAAATCTGGGCCACCTTAATAAAACTCCCTTATGTGTGAAATGGATTGCGACAATTGACTGGGTCAACAGGACCAAATCCATAGCTCTTTCCAGATGCAATATACCTCCTAGATGCACAATGCAGATCTAGTTTGAGGCTACACATGTGAAAGGAGCTAAACATTTAAGATGGTTTGGGGTTTTGCAAGGCTTTCATCCTATAAAATAAAGAGGCGAACAACAGAAGAGGGTTGTTACATGTATGTTTAGACATTTCTCATTATCTTGGCTGTTTGGCAAAGAATGGTGCTATTTAGCACTAGGTGTTCCTAATCAGGAATCCCACCTCTTACCTTGAGAGGCCTCTTGGAAGAGTTGTGCATTTCTTGTCCACTATCAAGGATTTTTCCAAGATTCTTCTTCCAACTACATGTAGATCCTGTTGAGGGTTTGGTTGTCTTTGTAAGCTGCAACAAGTGGAGGCTAGATCTACTTATATCTAGGCCATTCTAGTGCCTCTTTTCAGTGGGAGAGTCATCTATTCCATTGAAAAGAGTGTATTAGCTTATGGGAGCTTTAGATCTGTATCTTGGAATTAGGAAAAACTATTATTAAAGCCTACATTGCATTCAATCTTTCTATACTGCGTTATTTGCAAAGGAGAAGTTGCAGGGATTTTTGGCACAATTTTGGGAGAGAGATCTCTAGTGTTGGGAATCTTCCCTTCACTATGGTGATCCGTGGATTACAAATCTAACCCATGTTATATTCAGATTTGATCTAAATACTCTTTTATTTACTTCAAAATTTTTGAATTATTCTACAGATCTGCTGCATAATATCTCAGATCTACTCCATGTACTAGATGTTTTGCTAAAAACCCCAAGGGGCATTTGTAAAGGAGCCTTTCTAGTGTACATATCTGATATAGATCTAAATTTTTGTACACATATCTGATCTAGATCTGAAGTGTAACATACTGTTGTTCCAACCAATAAAAATAACGTTGTCAAGGCTTTTACAATGAAATACATTGTTGCAGCACCTCTTTTAGAGGGTTTTTCTCATAAAAGTCTTCCATATTTCTCTTGTACATTGAATGCGCCACATTGTAAATCTGATTTAATATTGTATAATCTATTTTTGAGCTATCATATTGGTCTTCTACTACTATTCATTAAAAATGCATTATTTCTGAAGCAGTGTTGTTTAAGATTGCTGCAGTCCCTTCCTTGGGTAATTTCCAAGCCATCCTAGGTGTGGGAGGTTTGTTTAACCCACCTAGTTTGATTTTTCTATGCTCTCCTCTTGGATTTGGGTCTTATATTATCAGATATAAGGGATCCAAGGGCTGAATTCCAATTCTGTAGCAACCATTTCTAAAAAATGCATTTTTCAGACATGCCTATCTAGCAGTCCTAATTTGGGGATATTACAAAGATTATATACAGGGATTTGCAAAGGCAAAGTCATGTAAACACATGGATAAGAACGATTCATGTCGTGTATGCCTTCTGCGCTCCAAAAAGATAATACTAGGGGGAATTACCATGGTATTAGCGCATAGGATTGAGCGCCATTTTGTTTATTTGATTTCATCCAAGGATACCATTGGTAATGGTATGGTTTTGACTCATGGTATTGATAAAGGATAAAACTATATAAGGAGAAGAAGGTCATAGTGAAAAATATGTGCATGTGTAAGGGCTTCACCAATACTTCTCTCTAAAGTATATCTGCATAGGATGAACTATGTTTTATTGATAAATCTGAAGTTATGATGCACCCTTGGATAGATTGACGGATAAAAATCTCTAGACTATAATGACTATGTTCTTGCATGATCCATTGAAAAGATGATTAGATCTGAGACTTGGCGCATGTTTGTTGAGGTGAAGTGAAGAAATCTGGGTAAGTTCCATAGATATGGAACATTCTACATAATTAATATTTATAGATCTATACGCTAGTTCGTCTCAATAAAAGCGCATATATACGTGGAATTGCTTCAGAAAAGTCGCATATGGAACTTAGAGTTTATGAAGCTTATTGCAGACATTTTACAGTTATCGCTGCTATATTTCTATTGTCTGTCAATGAAGTCTTCATGTAGATTTCGGTTGCTTGATTTTTGTATATGTTGCTAATTTTATTATGTACAAATATGATCAATGAGTGAGAGAATATGTGTTATGATGACTGAATGATCAAGGGCTCTGCAATTTTGAAAATTTTTCTAACAATAAAATATTATCAGTATAGGAAAGTTTCCTTTGGAATGTGCACATGTATACATGAGTTGTATTCATAAAAGTCACGTATGGAATTCATTAAAGAAAAATTTAAAATTATCAGTAAGCTCTAAATATTGATTCACCCCCCACTCTCCCCCACCTTCTAAGTATTTTTACTAACACAATTGATCGACCTAAAATAAGGGCTAGTGAACTGAATGAAAAATCAATGCATGCCATTATGAGTGGTTTATAAAAATATAATTTCATTAAAGTAATGCATTGTAGATAAATCAAAGAGATATGGGATAATATCCTAACCATATATAAATTAGGTGACCAAGTCCATAAGGAAAAGCTTCAGACTTACTGAAGAAAATTTGAAATCATTAATATGAATGATGAAGAAGATGTTGTTGTTTAATTTCTTTAAGTAGATGAAGTGGTTGATTCTATCAAATGAATTTTTGAAAATTTTGAAGAAATAATAGCTATTTAAAAAGGTCCCTTTACATTTTGATTCACAAGTCTCTTCCATAGAATAATTAAAGGACTAGGAGATAAAAATGGATGAGCTTAAAAAAAATTTCACTAAAAAATCTCACTACATATTAAATGAGGATGGGAAGCTCATCGAATAAGGAAACAAAATTTAACTAATGAAAGAATTAAAGAAAATGCAAGTCTAGAGACTGGTCTAGTGATGAATATGATTTAAAAATGACACAACTAGTCAAAAAAATGAAGAAAAGATTCAGATTCAAAGGTAAGTTACCTCTCATCAATTCTAACTATGGTAAGATAGGAAAATTTGCAGTGTGCTTTCAAGGAAGATAATGCTAATGAGGAAGAACCAAAAATAAGAGTATTCAAAAGTAAATCTTTGAAAAAGAAAAATCTCTTCTCCAAAGAGGATATTTATTTTCTTGAAGGAGATGAATAGTATTTCAATGATGATAGAGAAAAGATATTATTTCTGGTCACAAATGAATAATAAAACATAGACAAATCAGAGGAACAAATGGAAAAATAAAAAGAACAAAACGCTCAAGGCATAATGGATCTTGAAGCAAAACTCGTTAAAGAATTATAAGAGATTGATAAACTTAGAAAGAAAAAGAAAATACTATCCAAGGAAATCCTCCTCGTCAAGAATGAAAAATAGGAAGAAAAAATAGTGCAAGAAATGTTTGTTGGGAAAAATAATGAGAGGGGGGGGGGGTGAATCAGTATTTAGAGTTTGTAAAATAAATTCAACCTTTTCTTTGAGCAGATTTCCATACGCGGTTTTTATGAACTGAACTAGCGTATGCACGCAGAAATATAGAAGGAAACTAGCATATACTGATTTACCTTTCAGATTTAGAGAATTTCTCAGGAACAGTCTTTTAAATAGATTTATCAGTTATGAATAAGGCTAGATAATCAGAAGTTATGAGCAGTAATCAATAGTATAAAGCATCACACACATGAACACTAATATTTAAGGTGGAAACCCAATTCAGGAGAAAACCACCGCTGCTGTCGTCTCTGTCTTCAATCTTTATTATATAGAAAACCTTTTACAACATTGTACTGATGCAGACTTATAATAGTACGTAAGCTTCTACCTGCAGAAGGCTGCAACCTTCTCTCATTTTCTAGCTACAACTAGAAGGGAGCTCCAACCCCCTGATCTCATTTACCAGCCTCTCCTGGAAGGGAGCTTCGACCCCCTGATTTCAACACCAGATTTTACTGGCTGAAAGCTTCTACTTCCATACTAAAGGCTTCAACCCTCAGACCCACTGTAGACCACATTTCATCAATTTTCATAAGGGATCTAAACAGCTTCAACACAACCCCTTAACATTAACAACCATACTTTGCCCAAAACTTCAATCAGAATAGTAAGACCACTATAACCAGAATATCAGAAATAACCCAAAATTTAGAGTAGATAATCAGATACATATTCAACCTTGAACAAGCATTAATTCAGATACCATACGCTGTTTTTCTTTATGTAACCTACGTATATACGCGTCTTTCTTCACACCAACCTGTGTATGCTTCATTGCATGCTAGTTTTTTATATTCTTGAAATAATACACGACTTTTCTTCACAGTTTCTACGTATACACGCACTTTTCTTTTCGCCAACTAGCATATGCTTTCTTTTATAATCTGTTTAGACTCATATTCAGATCTGAAACTTTCAATTCAGACAATCTATCAGCAATGCAGAACTGTTTAGATAGTCACTCATCCTTCATCATGTTTTCTCAATCAGTGATTAGATTTGTTCATTATCAAATCAGCAGCATAATCCATATTCAATCAACCCAGAACTTCAAGAAGACTTCATTGACCGACAGCAGAGAGAAAATAGAAATCACAGAAGTAATATCTGTAAATAAGCCTCAAAAACCCTAACTTCCATATGCGCTTTTTATTAAGAGAACCCGCGTATACACATGCTTTTACCAAGACAAACTAGCATATAGATTTGTAAATGGTAGACTTTGCAGAATATACGAGATCTATAAAATTACACAGATTTCTTCTTTATCATCAGTAGACTTGTGCCAGTTCTTCATCATTTCTTTTGCAGATCAGCCTAGAGACTCATCATTTCTAAATCTATAGATCTTGAACCTTCATCATATCCATGGGTGCATCATAAATTTAGATATGTCAGAAACAGAGTCCAACCATGCACATATCTCTCAAAGAGTTTTATTCCTCAATAGCTTTTTTCTTTTTTTTCGTGCATACCTTGCACTATGATCCTCTTCTCCTTATATAGTTTTAGCCTTTATGAATACCATGAGTCAAAACCACTTAACTGCTGATGGTATTCCTCGATGGGATCAAATAGATAATCCAACACTCAATACTATGGGCCAATACCATGGTCATGTCCCCTGGTTCTATAAATTTAGAGCGCAAATAGGCAGATGCTACTTGGTATGTACTTTTACACGTACATACGCTACTTTGCGTTTATAAACCCGCGTATGCTTTGTGACATATCTTATTCATCATTACTCTAGCACTTACTGGAATTTCTTTCTTTGTTACTTCTGAACTGATTTGTAGATACATTAGATTTACATCATTAACAAATAGGTTGCTATCCAAAGACAACTCCTCAAGTCAGTTTCCGTCAAGGACAACTTCATCAAGTAGGTTGCCATCAAGGACAACACATTGCATCATATTGCCAACAATCTACCCCTTTGGACTTGATGGCAACCATGATGGTGTTTGATACTGACATCACCATTATTCAAACACCATAATACATAATACTCTCCCACTTTGACATCAAGGGAAAAGGGCGGATCAAAACCAACACAAGGTTTTTCTTCCCTTGTATAAGGATGAGCTCTGTAGATCTGATGTGCACTGAAGGTATCATGCTCCCCATGAGTTTATGCTGAATTTTCAAAACATATTTTTCAATGAAGTACATGACTCTATAACTCGTCCTATCACCAAGGACTCATACTTACATCAATGATCCAACCAAGTGGATTTACATATTTGACTCAACTACCCAACCAAGTGGGTTTACAAATTTGAACAAGTCCTTACATGACTGAATATTACAATTTTACATAATAGGTCTTAACATGACCTTTTCATAAAATTATAGAAATAACTTATATAATCAAGACCAAATAGTCTCAAGCATGAGATAAGACCATATCAAATAATTAGAATGCCAACAATGCATCCTTTCCATATGACCAAAGCTCCCCCTTAGCTTGTGCATCCTGAACACTTTCAACAGCAAATCATCAAGGCATATTCATCAAATATTAGAGAATGAAATAGAAATATCAGAGTTAAAACATCACCAGAGATACCCAACAGCACCATAGCTGTGCTGAAGAATGCTGACCCAAAAAACTATTTTGTCAGCAAACACCCATACGTGGTTTTCTATGTATAAACGCGCGTATATACGCGACTGTCCTCCAGGAAATCTGCGTATCCAAGTTAATCTTCTGTATTTAAGTAGATCTAATCTTCTGCATGGCAGATACTACTCCCAGCTTCTATCTGAGATATTCGAACGCTTCCCTGGGTAAAGGTTTGGTAAATATATCAGCAACTTGTTCTTTGGAGGGAACATACTCCAACTTCACCTTTTGTTCAAGCACTTGTTCACGTAAGAAGTGATACTTGATGGGAATGTGCTTGGTCTTGGAATGCATAACATGATTCTTTGAGATACCGATGGCACTTGTATTATCACACATAATGGAGATAGGAGGTGACCATTTGATTTGAATGTCTTGTAAGGTTTGCATCATCCAAAGAAGTTGAGTGCAACATGATGCAGCAGCCACATATTCTGCTTCTGTTGTAGATAAGGCAATAGAGCTTTGCTTCTTGTTGAACCAAGATACTAACCGGGGCCCCATATATAATGCACCACCACTAGTGCTTTTCCGATCATCAACATTTCCAGCCCAATCTGCATCAGTGTAAGCATGAAGAGTGAGATCAGCATTCTTTGGATACCATAGTCCAAAGTCTTGAGTTCTTTGTAGATATTTGAATATTCTTTTGACAGCCTGAAGGTGAGACTCTTTTGGATTAGCTTGGAATCGTCCAACAATCCCAACTGCATGCATAATGTCTGGTCTAGTCCCAGTGAGATAAGGTAGACTTCCTATCATAGATTTTTGGAAATATTGTCATTGATGGCAAAGGATGTGGCAAAGGAATTGGCATATAAATGTAGCAGAAAAGAACATAGGAAGAATGCATTTATAAAGATAAGCAGTGAATTGAAGGAGAGTTGTCCAAAGACAGGGTTGATTTGAATTGACGGATATTAGAATCCCTGCGGAAGTCAATTCATGTAAATATAATGTATATGTATGTATGGTTTATTTTCGGTGATACTTTGTTAGGTGGAAAATACCCAGAGCAATTGGGGCATTGATTGGTCCATTTCTCGTACGAAATTCCCTACAACTCTGTGTGATGATCTATGGATTGATTCGTGCTTTTGTATAATATTTCAGGGTACTAAGGCCACGGTACAGTGAGCTTCAAATGAGTTCTATGTGTACAGGGCACATTATATAAAATTATATATAACCCAAGTTTCATCAACATAATCATAGGGAAAGAACAATTAAATCAAAGTTATACGGAACTTGGGTTACGAAGCGATTGGACGGTTGATCACTGTTTAAAAACCATGAATGGATTTGCGAAAGTGGATTTCCCATATCGCACCACTTTTGCGGGATAAGTGGTATTCAAGAGTTTGGCTCCGATTCCATAAATCAAGTGACACGCTTCTGGGGAAAACCACCACCACTGCGTGCCATCGTATGATAACGTTCGACCAATGCGCATTATAGTTCGACCAAGGATGCCCAGCAAAATTGATATGCGTCGTCGATATGAAAGGGGGCCATTGGACGGTGGTAGTATGAGGAAGATGCACGAAGGTTAAAGAAGATGAGCAGAGGATAACCAAAGTACGATGGCCATCGCACGTTAACATTCGACATCAGAGGTCGAGCGATATGAATATGTACCGTTGATCTTGGAGGCTCGCGATCTAATGGTGATCAGGAAATAGACTTGTGTAAAGTTTATTTTGGTACGGTGGGGGCGCATATGTGGGCCAGGGGTCAAAGGATTTTTGAAATATTAAACTATTTGAAAGCGTTGGATATTGTTTATAAAGTCCGAAGGGTTAATCATAAGGGATTAAAACGTTGTAAATATATTTATTTATCAATTGATAAATAAATTAAAAAGAAACCGTGGGCCAAACTAATGGAAATATTGTCAAAGGAATACCTTTAGCATTAAATGGTTTTTGACTCATGGTTTTTAATAAAGGTGAAATCTATATAAAGGAAAAAAAAAAGATGATAAGTGTGTGTGGGCGTGAGCGAGGGTTGAAAAAGAAGAATTCCTCGAAGGAATTTCTGTATGAACAGACGATGTGCTTAATTGATCTCAAGGTGACGAGTCTTGAGTTTGTTTAGAGGCCCCTTACCTTTGTCTATGACTTTCTACATTGTTGACTCCTTCTGAGCAGGTGCTTCCTTCTGGGGTGGCTCTTCTTCTTGCTCTTGAGTACGAGTCCTCTTCCTAGAAGATCTGAGGTCATATCTCCTATTGAACTGTGCTTGCATGAAATCAACAAATTGCTTACAATAGTGATCAATTTCTGAATCCTCTGTGTCTCTAGCCTTTTCTTCTCCTTGTAATGAGCATTCGGCTGCATCACTTCCTTGCAAAGGGCATTCTTCTCCATCACTGTTCGAGAACTCAAGATTTTCATCCTCCAGTTCATAGGCAGTATCTTTAGTAGAACCATCCGCTAGACCTTCCAAGTACAATGGGTGTGGTACCAGATCTTGTTGTTCCTTTAGTTCTCTTTGCAATATTTGCAGGGGTGGTTTCCTATACTGAGGATTATAACCTCTATTTGGAGCATTCTGGAAATTCTTGGAGGCTGAATTCTTGGCTTCCAATTCGAGCTTGACCAGCTTACCAGAAAGGTTCTTAATCATTTTGTTCATTTCTTCAATTCTATCATTAGCTGAGTCTCTGTCTTGGTTAGAGGTAGATACCTCCTCTTTGCCCCTTCTTCTAGTATCTTGTTCATATTTTCCCTTTGATTTACCAGTGGAGGCGAAATTTGCCTCCAACTCTAGTGCATCTATCTGAGCATCATCCAGAGTAGCAGGATTTCTTTCTCTCAGAGAGAAACTGAATTATGAATCAAAGGCTACTACAAAAACAACTTTAGCAGCAGTTTGATGAGGTTTCATATCAACTGGAAGGCTCAGATACAATTTATTGAATCTCTTGATAAATTCTGACACCCCTTCATTATGTCATTTCTTGAGTGTGTTAAACTCAGTAAGACAATGTCCATGATCTTTCTTCTCTCCCCATTTCTTGAGAAAAGTATCTTCCATTATTTCCCAAGAGGTAACAGAACGGTCTCCCAATGTCTTAAACCATTTTCGGGCTTCGCCATCAAGAGATTGCACAAACAGTCTCAAGACTACATCTAAATGTTCCACATTAAAATTCTCTGCAAAAGAGCAGAAGACCTCGAGATGTTTTTGAGCATCAATCTCATTTTCCCCATTGAATCAGGGTAAAATCTTCAGATAATCTCGTGGCATATCATTCAACACTTGAGGTAATGCTAGGGGGGCATGTTTATTTAACAAGAAGCCTGGAACATTGGCCATTGGAGGGGGTGGAGGTAGTGCAATAGTTTGATGAGTAAGAGGAGAAGGAGGAGGTGGAAGTGGAGTATGAATAACAATAGGAATGTAATGAATATAAGCTTGAGGTGTTGAGGGGAACAACGGTCTATTAATAGCAGATACTTTGGTGACATCCTTGACCTCCTCGAGCTCAGGAGTAGGGTGAAAATTATCTTTAAATCAGACACCTCCTCGGGGTGAACTGTCTGAAGAGTAATCAGTATCTCCCACAATGGAGTCGGGACCTAGCACTTGGGCTACTTGAGAAGAAGAGGATGGAAAGTTTTCTATAGACAATTCAGGGATTTCAGTGTGTGTTGATTTCCTTTCCCTCCAATTTCTTCTATTTATGATCTTCTCTAGGTCAGACACTGAAGTTGTCCTTGGCTGTGATGTATCTGACCTCAGGTGTGGCTTACGAGGAGCCAGGACTGCAAGTGAATTTATCTAATAAATGAATGTGGAGTCACCAAGGTGAGGGATCTAAAACTCTCAACTCTCCATACTCACCTACTTGAAGAGTGAATTAGGTTTTTTTGAGGCCCAGGGATTTAAATTTTCTCAACTTCATTCCCCAGCAACAACGCCAAAAAGATGTTGTCATTCCTAGAGACAACCTTGAGTTGTGAAAGACCAGTGCCTAGGACATATTATATATAGCAAGGAGCATATGGTATAACAGGGGAAATTATAAATAAAAGGCTCTCATGCTATATGCTAAAAACAAGACATTTTAATTTTGAATGGGACCAAGACCTTCAGAATCTAGATACGGGGAGAGAAACACTACAGAGGCAAGGTGAAAAACTCCAATATAAAAGCATCAGACAATTTAGAGGAAGCTTACAGTAAAGAGGGCTGATTCAAAAATACCTCATAGAAATAGATAATCAGAAGGTGTTTACTGCGTATTAAATATTAAGAGAATACTAGTTATCCTTGAGATGATATCCAGATACACAATATCACTATGTGATGGGCTTATCAATTTAAGAATCCATACATGACAATAACGTTTTAAAAATAACCTCCCAAAGAAACTAATATAGTAGAAATATTGTTTGAGTGAATAGTGAAACAGTATATCATGCATGGGCCATATTTAAAGCGCTTGACTAATTCGAGCATAGGTATCAACTAGGATAAATCCATACCAAAAACCAGTGAGCCACTTGCATTCCTGAACATGATACGAGAAAGATGGATGGAACAAAATGAACAATTAAATTATCACTTACAAGAGAAAGTTACAAACTGTGAGACACCAAAGATCATAATCCTCTTTAAAGATGGAACTCCTCCTCACTGAAACCCAACGGGCTCTGTACATTCATATAAGAGTTCTACAACAATGCATACAAAAATTCTTTCACCGCATAATTTTCTAATAAAATCTGGAACCCTTAATAAATTGTCCTTCGGGGGTTTTATAGGAGAAAAAGAAAACATTGTAAAGAAAGTGGAAGATGAACATTTAATTTTCCTCATAAAGACAGGTTAGTGGAAACGTGCATGCCCATACTGCTTGATAACTCTGTAATGCTGTATGTACTCTGTGGCCTGCTTTCTGAAATAAATGCACTGGGTGAAAGTCTCTTCAGGAACATGGTATAGAAATAAATACCACATGGGCAATCCATCCTTCCCTGGAAAGAAAATTCTGCTGAAATGAAACCTTGAGGGTATTGTTTTTTGTGCATAGACCTTCTGATTATCTATTTTTGTGAGGTATTTTTGAATCGGACCTCTTTACTGTAAGCTGCCTCTGAATTGTCTGATGCTTTTATATTGGAGTTTTGCACATTGCCTCTGCAATGTTGCTCTCCCCGTATCTAGATTCTGAAGGTCTTGGTCCCATTCAAAATTAAAATGTCCTGTTTTCAGGAGATAGCATGAGAGCCTTTTATTGATAACTTCCCATGTTATACCATATGCTCCTTGCTATATATAAGATGTCCTAGGCATTGGTCTTTCACAACTCAAGGTTGTCTCTAGGAACGACAACATATGGTATGGAAGATTGCAAACCTGTGAGTACACCAATGGTAACTGGATGTAACCTCAGTTCTCATGATGATTCTCCCACGATAAATCAACTAGAATATAGATCCATGATTGGAATTTTTCTTTATCTAACCAGGACAAGACCAGATATCATGCATGCAGTTGGGATTGTTGGACAATTCGAAGCTAATCCAAAAGAGTCTCATCTTCAGGCTGTAAAAATAATATTCAAATATCTAAAAGGGACTCAAGACTTTGGTTTATGGTATCCAAAGAATGTTGATCTCACTCTTCATGCTTACATAGTTGTAGATTGGGTTGGAAATTTTGATGATTGAAAAAGAATTAGTGGAGGTGCATTCTGTATGGGGCCCCGATTAGTATCTTGGTTCAACAATAAACAAAGTTCTATTGCCTTATCTATAGTAGAAGTACAATATTTGGTTGCCGCTTCTTGTTGCACATAACTTCTTTGGAGGATGCAGACTCTACAAGACATTCAAATCAAATTTTCACCTCCCATATCCATTTTATGTGATAATAAAAGTGTTATTAGTATCTTGAAGAATCCTGTTATGCATTCCAAAACTAAGCACAGTCCTATCAAGTATCACTTCTTACATAAACAAGTACTTGAGAAAAATGTTAAATTGGAGTATGTTCCCTCAAAAGAACAAGTTGCTAATATATTTACTATATCTCTTCCTAGGGAAGCATTAGAATATCTCAGACAGAAGATGGGAGTTTTCTCTGCCTCTCTGATCAAATCTACTTAATTTCAGAAGTTTAAATTGGATACGCTATTTTAATAAGGACTAATCACGTATATATGCGAGTTTCTGTGCATATAACTAGGTATGGTTTTTGCTGAAAAAAGTTCTCTGTGTCAGCTCTTAGAAAAATTGTGGTGTTGTTGGGTAATCCCTATTGTTTTTCCAGAATTCATATTTCTATATCATTCTCTGATGAAGACTCTTTGATGAATTGGTTGTTGAAGGTGTTCAGGATGCATCAGCTTAGGGGGAGCATCTGTCTTGCTGAAAAGGATGCATTGTTGACATTCTGATTGGTTTCTGTAATATGATCTCTCTCTTGAGATCTTTTGGTCCTGTTAATGACGTATCATTTCTATAGTTTGATGGAAAAAGGTGTTGAAAATCATGACGTAATTTTTTCTACTCAGTCATGTAAGGATGTGTTTTTTTTTGTAAACCCACTTGGTTGGGTAGTTGATTCAAATATGTAACTCCAATTGGTTGGATCATTGATGTATGTATGAGTCCTTGGTGATAGGAAAGGTCATACTTGGTTGAATTATAGAGTCATGTACTTCATTGAAAATATCTGGTGATTCAGCATACTCTCAGGGAAAGCATGGTAAAAATAGTGCCTTTTGCTCTTGATGTCAAAGGGGGAGAGAATTTTGGGTGTTTGAAGTATTTGAATAATGGTTTAATGTATCTGTCTATTATGGTGATCAAACACCATCATGGTTCCCATCAAGTCCAAAAGGGGAGATTGTTGGAAATATTATTCCTATGTCTTAATATGTTTTCCTTGATGGAAACTCTCTAGTAAAATATGGAGTATATGTCTTCAGTAGAAGCTTAGGAATACATTAGAAGAAATGTGTAATGTCCAGAAGAATATTTGGAAAAATTCATATTGAAGATTCTATACACGGATTTGTAAAGGCAAAGTCGTGTATACATGCGAATAAGAATGATCCAAGTCGTGTATGCCTTTTGCGCTCCAAAAAGATAATAACAGGGGAATTACCATGGTATTAGCCCACAGGATTGAGCACCATGTCATCTATTTGATTTCGTCCAAGGATGCCATTGGCAACATTATGGTTTTGACTCATGGTATTGATAAAGGATAAAACTATATAAGAAGAAGAAGGTCACAGTGCAAAAGGTGTGCATGTGTAAGGGTTATCACTAATACTTATCTATGAAGTATATCTGCATAGGATGAACTCTCTTTTATTGATAAATCTGAAGTTATGATGCACCCTTGGATATATTGATGGATCAAGATACCTAGACTTGAAATGACTATGTTCTTGCATGATCCATTGAAGAGATGATTAGATCTGAGACCCGGCGCATATTTGCTGAAGTGAAGTGAAGAAATCTGGGTAAGTTCCATAGATCTGAAAATTTTTGCATAATTAATACTTACAGATATATATGCTATTTAATCTCAGTAAAAGCACATATATACACAAACTTGATTCATAAAAGTCGCGTATGGAAGTTAGTGTTTCTGAAGCTTATTGTACAAGTTTTACAGTTATTGCTGCTATATTTATGTTGTCTGTCAATGAAGTATTCATGTAGATCTGGGTCACTTGATTGTTGTATATGTTGCTAAGTTGATTATGTACAAATGATCTAGATTTATGAAATAATTCAACATAATACAAAAATAACCATAAACATAGAAATATAGTGGAAATAAGGCTTCATTTCATTAATCTCAAATCATAGAAATATGCTTACAAACATGATGGAAATAAAATAGCTAGGGTGCTGGTAGCGAATCTCTAAGAAGAGATGTATTGGCTACAGACCTCTGAACTGTGTTACAATGAGGCTCGAGGGCCTATTTATTATGGAGAAATAATGGAGAACTCTAAACATCCAAAAACCTAACCCTAGGAGATGATGCGCAAAGAATATGGGCCCCATTTGGGTAAATTGGTGTTTCAACTTCTCGGGGATGTAACTTCGACATACTATATTCGTTTGGGGCTTCAAAATGTCTCCAGAATTTTAGGACCAGAAAAACTGCTAAAAATAGTAAGTTGTTGAAAAAAACTGAAAGAGACAATGGTGGGGCCCCAAGTGGAATAGGCGGGTGGCCACCAATATCCACCTCGATCATTCCTCCTCCCTTAGGAAGCAATGGTCCCCATTGTGTTGAGTTCCTCCATGAGATGAGGAAAATTCTGTTGAACTTGGTCCCTGGTGAACCACTTGACTTGGTGCAGGAGTGGGCCATCTTTGACAACCCCATACAGTTGGATCTTCTGTCAGCAAGTGTTTTTGATTTGCATGTCCATGATACAGTCTGTGGTAGCCTGTTCCATGCAGTCTGGGTTTAACTCTTTTGGTGTGAGTTCTTCTACAATGTTAGAGGTGTCCAATAGAGGTGGGAAGTAGGGATGAAGGCGGTCTACATTGAATACTTGGTGTAGACCAAGGAATGGTGGAATACTGAGCTCGAAGGCATTGTTCCCTATAGCGTTGGTGATGGTGTATAGCCCATATCAGACTGGGCGAATCTTGCGGTGGGGTCCAGTGAGGCGCTCCTTCTGCAAATGTAGCCACACTTTTTCACCCACTTGGAATTTGTGTGGCACCCAATGTTGATCAAGTCGTTGCTTGTACTTAGCATTGGCTCTGTCAAATATGTCATGAACCTGTTGGTGGATGTTCTGAATGTGCTCGATGAAGTTTTTTTCTTTGTCAGCTTCAGACTGGACATGAGCTGAATCGGTCTGGGTAGCTTCAAATGGCATTGCTACATCAATGGGACATAGTGGCTAGAATACCAAGCCCACCTGAAAGGGGCTGTGGCCAGTTGAGCTGTGGAGAGCCCAGTTATAACTGTGTTGTACATAGGGAAGGCTCTCATTGCATGTGAGTGGATTCTTTGAATTGTACATGTGTAGAATGTGTACAATCATCTTGTTGATGACCTCTGTCTGGCCATCAGTTTGGGGATGGAAAGCTGTGGACTTGGTGAGCTTGGTGCCCAACATTGACCAGAGGCTGGACAAAAATGTGTTGAGGAACTTGTTGTCGTGATTTGATATGATAGACTGTGGGATCCCAAAGTGCACCCACACTCGTTCAAAGAAGAGTTTAGCAGTGGCTTCTTCTGTGATATTCTTCTTGCAGGCTGCCATAATGGCCATCTTTGAGAATTTGTCGACGACCACAAAAACACAGTCATTTCCATGCTTAGTATAAGGAAGGCCTGACATGTAATCCATGGAGATGGATTCCCAAGGTTGACTAGGGGTAGGTGGCAAAGTATAGAGCCCTTGCTTCTTGATGGTCGGTTTGGAAATGGCGAAAGTAGTGCAGGATTTGATGTACTTCCTGACATCCTGTCGAAGGTTCGGCCAATAGAAATACTTTTGTAGTACTTCCACTGTTTTCTCGACCCCAAAATGCCCAGTGACTCGACTATAGTGCGGTTCCCATATAATCTTGGCACGCTCACTTGAATGAACACAAATATGTCCCAGGTGACATAATAGTGCATATTGGAGGTGAAAATTCGGAACTTGCATACCCCCCAAGAGTGCCTCGTATGTGTATCTAAACTCTGGATCACTCTTGTAGAGAAGCGGCCAATTAGAAGTATCATGCCCACAAGAGTTGAGAATGGTGGTTATGGCCATGATCGGTGGTCGGCTAAGGCAATTTGCAACATTATTGGTGCTACCCTTCTTGTACTTGATGTTCAAATGAAATTTTTGCAGATATGTGGACCACTTCTGATGATGATCGTTCTGAAACTTCCCTTGTGTCTGTATGAAATGTAGGGGTTAGTGGTCTGTGTGGATGATTGTATTTTTCCCCAAAATGTAATGCTTCCATTTTCGACAAGTCTGCATAATGGAATACATTTCTTTGTCATAAATGGGATACTTTCTAACTGTGTCGGAAAATGTTTCACTGTGATATGCCACTGGATGCCCCTGTTCAGTAAGAACTACCCCAATAGCATAGTCAGAGGCATCTGTCTCGATCTCAAATGGTTGTTGCAAGTCTGGTAATGTGAGCACTGGGGCAGAACAGAGGCGATGTTTTAATTATACGAATGCCTTTTGTTGAGATTTCGACCAACAGAAATTTTCTTTCGCTCCACCCTTGGTGACTTGACTCAAGGGCCAAGTGATATGAGAGAATCCCAACATGAACCTGTGGTAGAAATTAGCATGACCCAGAAAGCTGCGAAACTCTGTTAGGGTGGTTGGGGCTGGCCAATCCCGAATGAATTGGATATTGGCTGGATCCACATGCACCCCCCTTTCATCAATAATGTATCCCAAGTATTGAACCTGGGTCATGCCAAAAGTGCACTTCTCCAAATTGGCACACAACTTGTGTTGCCGCAGTGTTTGGAGGACTTCTCGGATGTGGTGGAGGCACTCTTCCCAAGTCTGGATGAAGATCAGAATTTCATCCAAGTATACCACTACAAATGAGTTGGTGAATGGACGTAAGATGTCATCCATCAACCTCATGAAGGTTGCAGGAGCATTTGTCAATTCGAAAGGAATGACGAACCATTCGAAAAGGCCCTCCTTGGCTTTGAAGGTAGTCTTCCACACATGAGAGGGTTCGATTGGTACCTGGTGATACCTAGACTTCAAGTCGATCTTGCTGAAATATTTTACCCCTTTGAGTTGGTCCAGAAGGTCATCAATCTATGGGATCGGGTACCTATTCTGGATAGTGACTTTTTTTCAGTGCCCAATAATCAATACAGAGTCTCCAAGTCCCATCCTTCTTCTGTACCAACACGATCGAGCTCCCACAGGGCGATGAACTTGGCCGAATGTGACCTTTCTGCAGCAGCTCTTGAATTTGCCTCTTGATTTCATCATTCTCCATAATAGAGCACATATAGATCAGTCCATTGGATAGCGGCGCACCTGGGGTCAGGTCAATGGGGTGCTTGACCTAACAGTGTAGAGGCACCCCTGTGGGTGAGGTGAAGATGTCCCCGTACTCCTTCACAACCTTGTCCATTTGTTGTTGTCGTGTAGAGGAGCGATGTATAAAGGTCATGGCCACAATATTCTTCTTGCCCTAGGGGCAGACCATTAGGAAAACAAATTTCTTGGTTTCGAAAATGAACTTATTGCATTGTTTTTCAGTAACCAAATAGATAGTGGGAGGCGGTGCTACCTCTGGTATCCTATAAAATTTATTTCCCAGAGTAACAATAACAACACGAGGCCGGGACTCATACACAGCATGTCACTTCCACAGGTATGGTTTGCCTAATAATACATCAGAAACATCAATAGGCGCAATGTCACATAATACCTCATCCGTGAAGGGCTTGATGGTATAGGGAAGGTGGCACTGCTAGCTAACGCGGAGATCCCTTCCTTGGTGAAGCCACCCGATGGTGTATGGTTGTGGGTTCGCTATGGTCGGCAAGCCCAACCGCTTCATGACCTCTACTGAAATGAGGTTCTTTTGGCTCCCATTGTCAATAATGAACCATAGCAGGGAACCCTTTACCCACATCTGGGAGTGGAAGAGATTCTCTGCCTCCTTTGGATCTTCTGGTTCCTCCTTTTGGATCTTCGTAGTGGAAACAATGGCGTTGGGCTCCGCATCAATAATCTGCTTCCCTTTTTCACTCACCTTGTCAGGTTCTGATTTAGAGTCAGAGCATGCATCTGATTCAGAAGCCCTCATCTCGGCCACCAGCGACTTCTTGGCCCAACACTCACTTGTGTTGTGAGTGGAGCTCTTATGGAACTCACACCACTTTCTCGTGTCCTTATTTGGCTTCGCGATGTTGTTATTTGCTTGTGTCTTTGGTGGGTTTTCTTGGGCCACCATGCCTTGCCTTTGTCATTTCTTCTGTGGTTTGGGGGCACCTTTCCCTTACTTTTGATTCGCAAATCCAAAGTCTCGCTTCTTCTGTTTGAATTTCTGCTCAATCTTGACAGCACACTGGTATGCTGTACCAACCGAGGAGATGTCGAGGAACTCCATTTCCTCATGAATGTATCTGTGCAGATGACCGCGATACTTTAGCATGAAATGTTTCTCTAAATCTTTGATACCCAACTTTGTGTGCAGGGTATGGAACAGATTCATTAGCTCATGCACATCTTGATCCCTTTGTTGCCGCAGCGTGGTCCATTGTATGTACCTTTCCTCATATCTCCCCATGGGATAGTATTGTTCCTTGATGGCATCTCGGAAATAATTCCAAGTGGGTACAACTGAGAATAGAGAGGGTTCGGTTTAAGCCTCAAATATGGGAATGTCAAAGTTTACTTGTAGCTTAAAGGGAGTCGCGCCTCCAGAGTTGCTATTGGATGCAGATGTGTCGCCGGTGGGCAGTCATTGAAGGATCTGGGAAAATTTATCCATCATCACATTCCTTTGTTTTTCGAGGGCCTCCTCGAGCAATATTTTGATAGGATATCTTGCTCCCTCATCTTTCTTTTCGTCCCCCATGGGCGTCCATTGGGGTTTGCGAGGCTGATCTTGCAAAGGTTCCACCATATCAAGCCCTAACTCTTTATACCCCGACCTGGTTGGGGACATGAAAATAAGGATCGAGAAAAAGTAGACCGCTTTGATACCACTGATCCAGATTTATGCAGGAACGCAATAGAATACAAAAATTACCATAAACATAGAAATACAGTGTAAATAAGGCTTCATTTCATTAATATCAAATCACATAAATATGCTTACAAACATGATGGAAATAAAATAGCTAGGGTGCTAGTAGCGAATCTCTGAGAAGAGATGTAGTGGCTACAGACCTCTTAATTGTGTTACAATGAGGTTCGAGGGCCTAGTTATTATGGAGAAACAATGGAGAACTCTAAATGCCCAAAAACCTAACCCTAGGAGATGAAGCACCAAAACTATGGGCCCTGTTTGGGTAAAGTGGTGTTTCAACTTCCCGGGGACGTAACTTTGGCATACTATCTCCGTTTGGGGCTTCAAAACAGCTCTGGAAGTTCACGACCCGAAAAACTCCTAAAAATAGTAAGTTGTGAAAAAAACACTGAAAGAGACAATGGTGGGGCCCCAAGTGGAACAGGTGGGTAGCCACCAATATCCACCTGGATCAACAAATCTGATCAATGAGTGAGAAAATATGTGTTATGATGACTGGATAATCAAGGGTTTTGCAATTTTGAAATTTTTTCTAACAATAAAATTATATCAGTATACACAAGTTACTTTTGGCATATGCATGTGTATACGTGAGTTCTGTTCATCAATGTCGCATATAGAATTCAGTCAAGAAAAAGTTAAAATAATTAGTAAGTTCTAAATACTGATTCAACCCCCCCCCCCCCCCCCACCCCTCCCCCTCTGAGTATCCAAAAAATTGGTATTAGAGTAGGTTCTTCTGAGGAAGCTTAATCGCTAGAAGGAAGGTCAACCAAGATGAGAAATCAAGATGGGACAACATATATGAGGCCTCTTATCTTCAACATAAACAACTTAATCTTCTAGAGGACAAGGACAAGATCCTATCTTCAATATCTTGGAGCAGATGTATGGGCTATAGTTGAAGGAGGTTATCAATATCCAACTTCTATTCCAACAGATGCAGCAGCAAGAAATAACTATGAAGCCAATGCAAACACACTCAATGCATTATTGGGAAGTTTGACTGAATCAGAATTTGTCAAAGTCATGCAGTTAAATATAGCAAAGGAGATATGGGACAAAATCATTCCAAGCTATGAAGGTGATGCGAAGGTAAAAAATGATAAACTCTAAACTCTCAGAATTCAATATGAAAAAATCAAAATGCATAATGAAGAAATCATTTCCTGTTTATTTTTACGTCTAGATGATATTGTAAATTGTGTGAGAAATTTGGGCGAAACTATATCTGACACAACTCTGGTAGAAAAGGTTTTAAGATCTCTAACTCCCAAATTTGAGTCAAAAGTGTATACTATTGAAGAGAAACAAGATCTACAAACTCTTGCTATTCTTAAGCTTCATGGGATTCTAACTGCTTGTGAAATGAGAAAATGAGGTCCATCCGAAGTCAAAGAACCTATATTCAGAGCTGCTGCAAAAGGAAAGGAGGTAGAAGAACAAGAAGGATCAGGGTATGTTTCAGAAGAAGATGAGATAAATTTTGTAAAGAAGCTACAACTTGGCACTTGAAGGTTCAGAGGTAAGTTTCCCCTTAAATGTTTTTCTTACGGAAGAGTTGGTCATTATGCTGCTAAATGTCCCCATAAAGATAGTCATGAAAAGGGAAAGGAAGTGGCTAAATGAAATAAGAAACAATTTATAAATAGAAAAAAATATTATACTCATGAAGATAGTGATGGTCTATCAAATAGTGAAGAAGGAGAATCTGATCAAAATATTAGACTACTGATGGCTTTTGAAAAGGACTCTAGTGATACTTTTATGGATGCATTAGAAGAAAATGACTTTCTTAAAGAAATAAATCATCTCAAATAAATTTCCATAGATACTCTAAAATATTAGCTTATAGAAAATGAGAAGCACAATGAGAAATTAGAATGTGAAATAGTAAGTCTAAGAAAGGAAATTGAGAAAGTGAAAACTTTAAATCTTAGATTTTCTAAAGGATCTAAAACCTTAGATGAAATTATGAAGGTACAACGCTCTTATCTTATAAAGACAGGCCTTGGATATAATGGATAATCATCTTAGTCTTCAGCACCAAGCAGGTAAACACAAATAGAATTTTTCATGATCACGAAAATTTCTTCTTTAATTGACAATGTTTCTCATGTCATAATTCTAGTCATAAGGTTGCTCAATGTGTTGCGTACAAAACCATTATGACCATACAAGCAAGAAAGAAAAGAAATGAGACTAGAATAAAGAAGAATATTTATAACAACTTTTCTCCTCTTTAAATTGAAATTGAATGTGCTTATTGCAATAACTTTGGTCATGAATAATCTGAATGCAGGAGAAAACTTAAACCAAAAGAGCATATACCTTCAAATTCCAAGGTTTGGAAAAAGAAGGACTTATAGGTTGAAAGTTGTGGCATAGCGTTATTTGTAGAAGGGGAAGAAAATCAATGGTACATTGATAGTGGATGCTCAAAACACATGACAGGTGATAGAAATAAACTCCTTTCATACAATTCTCTAGAGAAAGAAAAGAGTGTTACTTTTGGAAATGACTGTCTTGTTGTCATTAAAGGAAAAGGTTATGTTTTTCTAAAATAAAAGGTGAAAGCTAACAAAGTTATGTATGTGGATGGATTAAAGCACAACTTTTTAAGTGTGAGTGAAATGTGTTATCAAGGAAATGAAGTTGTCTTTACTTCAAAAGAATGTGTATTACATGAACTTGACACAGGAAAAATGGTAATAAAAGGAACTAGAACACCAAGAAATATGTATGCATTGAAAGGTGGTCAAGAACAATGATACTTGGGTAAAGCTTCAGAAAATTGGTTATGGCACAGAAGGTTGGGACATTCGAGCTTCTCTCAAATAATCAAATCCTGCAGATTGATAACATATTGTGATCTTCCCATCATCACTCTACCTGAAAGTACCATATGCAAATCATGCCAATTTGGTAAGCAAATCAGGGTGAAATTCAATGCTAAAGAAGGATCAGTAGGTAAGCCTCTTGAACTTATACATACTGATCTATGTGGTCCTGTAAGGAATAAGTCACCTCATGGAGAACAATAATATATTTTATTTATTGATGAATTCTCTAGAATGTGTTGGATCAGTTTTCTAAACCATAAATATGAAACATTTGAAAATTTTAAGATATTCAAAGCTTTGGTTGAAAATGAATTAGATCTAAAAATAAAATGTCTCATATCTGACCAAGGAGGAGAATATATATAAGATAAATTATTTTATTTTTGTGAACATCATGGCATAAAAAGACATTTTTCTGTAGCTGGAACCCCACAACAAAATGGCGTGGTAGAAAGGATGAATAGAACAATTAAAAAAAAGGCTCAAGCTATGCTTGTTGAATGTAGAACTCCTGGTACCTTTTGGGGAGAAGCAGCACATAGTGGAGTAAATATTCTGAACAAGGCTCATGTTAGGGTGAACAGTGATAAAACTCCTTATGAACTCTCGTATGGCAATATTCCCACCATAAGGAATTTTAGAGTTTTCGGAATAAAATGTTTTATCAAGAACAATGATGAAAAACTTTGTAAGTTTGAACTTAGAGCATATGAAGGAATATTTCTTAGTTACTGTTCTAGAAGCAAAGCATATAAATGTTACAATAAAAGACTTTGGAATATTGTTGAATGTATTTATGTTGTAATTGATGAGTCTCTCTCAACTCCTAAAAAGGAACTAACAACAACAAATGGAGATGATTATGATGTATATCTTCCTTCATCAAATAGCAACAATATAGAAGGTGAACCCAATGAAGCACCAAAAGAATATCTATTTGAAAAGCTCCATCCAGGTATGTTCAAAAGAATAATCTAGACTCTCAAATTTTGGGAGAAAAAGGATTAGGTGTCTAAACAAGAAGAACTCTTGTAGGATATTCTAGCTATCTGGCATTTATATACACTATTGAACCACATAATGTCAATCAAGCTAGAAAATATGAATTTTGGATTCAAGCCATGAATGAAGAACTTGATCAGACTAAAAAAAATCATACTTGGGAATTGGTTCCAAGTCCTCATGATAAAAATGTGATTGGAACAAAATGGATATTAAAAAAAAAATTAAATGAAAATGTATATGTTATTAGAAACAAAGCTAGAGTTGTTTGTAAAGGGTGTGTTCAACAATAAGGTATAGAATTTGAAGAAACATCTTCTCATGTAGCTAGACTTGAAGCCATAAGAATGTTTCTTGTGTTTTCAAGTTTTCAACAAATCAAATTTTATCAAATGGATGTTAAATCTGCCTTCCTTAATGGTGATCTAGAAGAAGAAGTTTATATAGAACAACCAGAAGGATTTATTCTGGGAAATGATAAAAAAAAAAATTCAAACTTAAAAAGGCTTTGTATGGTCTCAAACAAGATCCTCAGGAATGGTACTATCGTCTTGACAAATATCTTCATCAATAAGGTTTTATAAAGGGATCTATTGATAGTAACTTATATACAAAAATAGAGAATTCCAAATTGTTGGTTGTAGTTGTATATGTTTATGACATCATTTTTGGAAGTAATGAAGATTCCATGAGTCAGAAATTTTCTTCTATTATGCAGCAGGAATTTGAAATATATTTACTTGGAAAACTAACACTATTTCTTGGCTTAGAAGTGCAACAAGCAACAGATGGCATATTTTTATCACAAGAAAAATATATTAAGAAAATTATGAAGAAGTATGGTATCAAAGACTACAAACCTGTGAGTACGCTAATGGTAAATGGATGTAACCTCAGTTTTCATGATGATTCTCCCATGATAAATCAACCAGAATATAGATCCATGATTGGAAATCTACTTTATCTAACCAGGACAAGACGAGATATCATGCATGCAGTTGGGATTGTTGGACGATTCCAAGCTAATCCAAAAGAGTCTCATCTTCAAGCTCTAAAAAGAATATTAAAATATATACAAGGGACTCAAGACTTTGGTTTTTGGTATCCAAAGAATGTTGATATAAATCTTCATGCTTACATAGATGCAGATTGGGCTGGAAATTTTGATGATCGAAAAAGCACTAGTGGGAGTGCATTCTATGTGGGGCCCCGATTAGTATCTTGGTTCAACAAGAAACAAAGTTATATTTCCTTATCTACAACAAAATCAGAATATGTGGCTGTTGCATCTTGTTGCACACAACTTATTTGAATGGGGCAAACTCTACAAGACATTCAAATCAAATTTTCACCTCCCATATCCATTTTATGTGATAATACAAGTGCTATTAGTATCTCAAAGAATCATGTTATGCATTCCAGAACTAAGCACATTCCTATCAAGTATCACTTCCTACGTGAACAAGTACTTGAACAAAAGGTTAAGTTGGAGTATGTTCCCTTAAAATAACAAGTTGCTGATATATTTACTAAACCTCTTCCCAGGGAAGCATTCAAATATCTCATACAGAGGCTAGGAGTTGTCTCTTCCTCTCTGATCAAATCTACTTAGTTTCATAAATTTAAATTGGCTACGTTTCATAAAGAATAATCTTGTATATATGCTAGTTTTTTTGGATATAACCACGTATGGGTTTTGCTGACAGAAGTTCTCTGGGTCAAAACTTAGAACAGTTGTGGTGTTGTTGGGTAATCTCTGTTGTTGTTCCAGAATTCATATTTATATATCATTCTCTAATGAAGATGCTTTGATGAATTGGTTGTTGAATGTGTTCAGGATGCATCAGCTTAGGGGGAGCATCTGTCTTGCTAAAAAGGATGCATTGTTGGCATTATGATTGGATTCTGAAATATGGTCTCTCTCTTGATAGATTTTGGTCATGTTAATGACATATCATTTCTGTAATTTGATAGAAAAAGGTGTTGACACTCATGATGTAATTTGTTCTAATCAGTCATGTAAAAATGTGTTCTATTTTGTAAACCCACTTGGTTGGGTAGTTGAGTCAAATATGTAATTCCAATTGGTTGGATCATTGATGTAAGTATGAGTCCTTGGTGATAGGAAATTTCGTACTTGGTTGAATTATAGAGTCATATACTTCATTGAAAATATCTGAAGATTCAGCATACTCTCAGGGGGAGCATGGTCCAAATAGTGCCCTTTGCTCTTGATGTCAAAGGGGGAGGGAATTTTGGGTGTTTGAATTATTTCAATAACGGGTTAATGTATCTGTATATTGTGGTGATAAAACACCATCACGGTTGCCATAAATTCCAAAGGGGGAGATTGTTGGAAATATGATTCCTATGTCTTAATATGTTGTCCTTAATGGAAACTCTCTGGTAAAATATGGAGTATACGTCTTCAGTAGAAGTTCAGGAATCCATCAGAAGAAATGTGTGATGTCCAGTAGAACATTTGGAAAAATTCATATTGAATATTATATAACTGGATTTTTAAAGGCAAAGTCATGTATACACGCGGATAAGAACGATCCAAGTCACGTGTGAATTTTGTGCTCCAAAAAGATAATAATAGGGGGAATTTCCATGGTATTAGCCCACACGATTGAGCGCCACGTCGTCTATTTGGTTTTTCCCAAGGATACCATTGGAAAAATTATGGTTTTGACTCATGGTATTGATAAACGATAAAACTATATAAGGAGAATAAGATCATAGTGCAAAAGGTGTGCATGTGTAAGGGCTATCACTAATACTTATCTCTGAAGTATATATGCATAGGATGAGCTCTGTTTTATTGATAAATATGAAGTTATAATTCACCCTTGTATAGATTGATGGATCAAGGTCTCTAGACTTGAAATGATAATGTTCTTGCATGATCCATTAAAGAGATGATTAGATCTGAGACTTGATGTATGTTTGTTGAAATGAAGTGAATAAATCTAGGTATGTTTCATAGATCTGAAAATTTTTACATAATTAATATTTACAGATCTATATGCTAGTTCGTATTATTAAAAGCGCGTATATACGCAGAATTTCTTCAGAAAATTCCTGTATGGAAGTTAGGGTTTTTGAAGCTTATTTCAGAAGCTTTACATTTATTGTTACTATCTTTCTATTGTCTGTCAATTAAGTCTTCATGTGGATATGGGTTGGTTGATTGTTGTATATGCTTCTAAGTTTATTATGTACAAATCAGATCAATGAGTGAGAAAATATGTGTTATGATGACTGACTGATCAAGGGTTCTACAATTTTGAGAAGTTTTCTAAAAATAAAATTATATCAGTATACGCAAGTTTCTTTTGGCATATGCGCATGTATACACAAGTTATGTTCATTAAAGTTGTGAATGGAATTCAGTAAAGAAAAATTTAAAATTATCAGTAAGCTCTAAATACTGATTCACCCCACCCCCCTCTTAGTATTTTTCCCAACAATTGTTATCAGAGCAGGTCCTTTTGACGAAGCTTAATCGCTAGAAGGAAGACCAGCCAAGAAGAGAAATCAAGATGGGACAACATCTATCAGGCCTCCTCTCTTCAACAAAAACAACTTAATATTTTGGAAGACAAGGACATGATCCTATATTCAATTTCTTGGAGCAGATGTATGGGCTATAGTTGAAGGAGGTTATCAATATCCAACTTCCATTCCAACAGAGGCATCAGCAAGAAATAACTATGAAACCAATGATAAGGTGGTCAATGCATTATTGGGAAGTTTGACTAAATTAGAATTTGTCAAACTCATACAGTTAAATACATCAAAGGAGATCTGGGACAAAATCATTCTAAGTTATGAAGGTGATGCCAAGGTAAAAAGTGTTAAACTCCAAACTCTCAGAATTCAATATGAAAAACTCAGAATGCACAATGAAGAAAGCATTTCTAGTTTAGTTTTACATCTAGATGATATTGTAAATTGTATGAGAAATCTAGGTGAAACTATATCTGACACTACTCTAGTAGAAAAGGTTTTAAGATCTCTAAATCCCAAATTTGAGTGGAAAGTGTCTTCTATTGAAGAGAAACGGGATCTACAAACTCTTACTGTTGTTCAAATTCATGGGATTTTAATTGCTTGTGAAATGAGAAAGGAGGTCCATCCAAAGTCAAAGAAGATTTCTTTAGAGTTGCTGCAAAAGGAAAGGAGGTATAATACTAAGAAGGATCAGGATATGTTTCAGAAAAAGATGAGATAAATTTTATAAAGAAGCTACAACTTGGCACTGGAAGGTTCAGAGGTAAGCTTCCATTTAAATTTTTTGCTTGTGGAAGAGTTGGTCATTATGCTGCTAAATTTCCCCATAAATATAGTCATGAAAAGGGAAAGGAAGTGGCTAAAGGAAATAAGAAACAATTTATCATTAGAAAAAACTATTATACTCATGAAGATAGTGATGGTCTATCAAATAGTGAAGAAGGAAAATCTGATCAAGATATTAGACTACTCATGACTTTTGAAAAGGACTCTAGTGATAATTTTATGGATGCATTAGAAGAAAATGAATTTCTTGAAGAAATAATCATCTCAAAAATTTTTTGGAATTTTTTTTTTTCCATAGATACTCTAAAATATTAGCTTATAGAAAAGGAGAAGCATAATGAGAAATTAGAATGTGAAATAGTAAGTCTAAGAAAGGAAATTGAGAAAGTGAAAACTTTAAATCTTAGATTTGCTAAAGGATAGGAAACCTTAAATGAAATTATGACTGTACAATGCTCTCCTCTTATAAAGACAGGTCTTGGATATATTGGAGAATCATCTCAGTCTTCACCACCAACCTATCTAAATGTAGCTAAAGCCATCCTGCAACATTCTGTCTCTTAGCAAAAGAACAAAAAACCAAAAAAGTAAAGCATGATCACTTTAATACAAGAAAGAACAATAACAGAAATATCAGTGAGCAGGTAAACACAAACATAAGGTTTCATGATTGCAAAAATTTCTATTTTAATGGACAATGTTTCTCATGTCATAATTTTGGTCATAAGGCTGCTCAATGTGTTGCGTACAAAACCATAATAACCATAGAAGCAAGAAAGCAAAGAAATGAGATTGGAATAAAGAAGAATAATTATAACAACTTTTATCCTCTTCAAAATGAAATTGAATGTGCCTATTGCAATAAATTTGGTCATGAAGAATCTGAATGCAGGAGAAAACTTCAGCCAAAAGAGCATATACCTTTAAATTCGAAGGTTTGGAAAAACAAGGACTTACACGTTGAAAGTTGTGGCATAGCGTTATTTGAAGAAGGGGAAGAAAATCAATGGTACATTGATAGTGGATGATCAAAACACATGACATGTGATAGAAATAATCTCTTTTCATACAATCCTCTAGAGAAAGAAAAGAATGTTACTTTTGGAAATGACTCTCCTGCTCTCATTAAAGGAAAAGGTTCTATTTTTCTAAAAGAAAAGGTGAAAGCTAACAATGTTATGTATGTGGATGGATTAAAGCACAACCTGTTAAGTGTGAGTCAAATGTGTGATCAAGCAAATGAAGTTGTCTTTAGTACGTGAACTTGACACAGGAAAAATGATAACAAAAGGAACTAGAACACCAAGAAATCTGTATGTATTGAAAGGTGTCCAAGAACAATGTTGCTTGGGTAAATCTTGAGAAAATTAGTTATGGCACAAAAGGTTGGGACATTTGAGCTTCTCTCAAATAAGAAAATCAAGCAGACTCAAAGCAGTTTGTGATCTTCCCAATATCACTCTACCCAAAAGTACCATATGAAAATCATGCCAATTTGGTAAGCAAACAAGGGTGAAATTCAATGGTAAAGATGGATTAGCAAGTAAGCCTCTTAAACTTATAAATACTGATATATGTGGTCTGGTAAGGAAAAAGTCACCTTGTGGAGGAAAATACTATATTTTATTTATTGATGACTTCTCTAGAATGTGTTGGACCAGTTTACTGAAACATAAAGATGAAGCATTTGAAAAATTTAAGATCTTCAAAGCTTTGGTTGAAAATGAATTATATCTAAAAATCAAATCTCTGAGATTTGACTGAGGAGGAGAATATATATCAGATGAATTCATTGATTTTTTTGAACATCATGGCATAAAAAGACAGTTTTATGTAGCTATAACCCCACAACAAAATGGCGTGGCAGAAAGGGTGAATAGAAGAGTTCAACAAATGGCTCGGGCTATGCTTGATGAATCTGGAACTCATAATAGCTTTTGGGGAGAAGCAACACATACCGCGTTAAATATTATGAATAAGGCTCATGTTCAGGTGAACAGTGATAAAACTCCTTATGAACTCTGGTATGGCAATCCTCCCACCGTAAAGCATTTTAGATTTTTCAAAAGAAAATTTTCTATCAAGAACAAAGATTAAAAACTTGGTAAGTTTAAACCTAGATTAGATGAAGGAATATTTCTTGGTTACTCTTCTAGAAGTAAAGCATATAAATGTTACAATAAAATACTTCGGAAGATTGTTGAATGTATTGATGTTCTAATTGATCAGTCTCTCTCAACTCCTAAAAAGGAAATAACAACAACAAATGAAGATGATGATGATGTATATCTTCCTGCATCAAATATCAGCAATATAGAAGGTGAACCCAATGAAGCACTAGAAGAATATCTATCTGAAAAGGATCCATACAGGTATGTTCAAAAGAATCATCCAAAATCTCAAATTTTTGGAGAAAAGGGATTAGGTGTCAAAAAAAGAAAAACTCTTGTAGGATCTCCTAGCTATCTTGCATTTCTATCCACTATTGAACCACAAAATCTCAATCAAGCTAGTAAAGATGAATGTTGGATTCAAGCCATGAATGAAGAACTTGATCAGATTGAAAAGAATCACACTTGGGAATTGGTTCCAAGACCTCATGAAATGTGATTGGAACAAAATGGATATTCAAAAAAAAATTAAATGAAAATTGAGATGTTATTAGAAACAAAGCTAGACTTGTTTGTAAAGGGTATGCTTAACAAGAAGTTATAGACTTTGAAGAAACATTTTCTCTTGTAGCTAGACTTGAAACCATAAGAATGTTTCTTGTGTTTTCTAGTTTTCAACAAATCAAAGTTTATAAAATTGATGTTAAATCTTCCTTCCTCAATGGTGATCTAGAATAAGAAGTTTATATAGAACAAATAGAAGGATTCATTCTGGGAAATGATGAAAAACATGTTTTCAAACTTAAAAAGGCCTTGTATGGTCTCAAACAAGCTCCTTGGGCATGGTACTATCGTCTTGAAAAGTATCTTCATCAACAAGGTTTTACAAAGGGATTTGCTGATAGTAACTTATATACAAAAATAGAGAATGATAAACTGTTGATTGTAGTTGTATATGTTGATGACATCATTTTTGGAAGTAATGAAGAGTCCATGAGTCAAAAAATTTCTTCTGTTATGCAGCAAGAATTTGAAATGTCTTTACTTGGGGAACTAACATTCTTTCTTGGATTACAAGTGAAACAAGCAACAGATGGCATATTTTTATCACAAGAAAAATATCTTAAGCAAATTTTGAGGAAATATGGTATGGAAGACTGCAAACCTGTGAGTACGCCAATGGTAACTGGTTGTAACCTCAGTTCTCATGATGATTCTCCCATGGTAAATCAACCAGAATATAGATCCATGATTGGAAGTCTTCTTTATCTAACCAGTACAAGGCCAGATATCATGCATGCAGTTGGGATTGTTGGATGATTCCAAGCTAATCCAAAAGAGTCTCATCTTCAGGCTGTAAAAATAATATCCAAATATATACAAGGGACTCAAGACTTTGGTTTATGGTATCCAAAGAATGTTGATCTCACACTTCATGGTTACATAGATGAAAATTTGGTTGGATATGTTGATGATGAAAAAAGCACTAGTGGGGGTGCATTCTATATGGGGCCCCGATTAGTATCTTGGTTCAGCAAGAAACAAAGTTCTATTTCCTTATCTACATCAGAAGCAGAATATGTGGCTGTCACATCTTGTTGCTCACAACTTCTTTGGATGATGCAGAGTATGCAAGGCACTAAAATCAAATTTTCACCTCCCATATCCTTTTTATGTGATAATACAAGTGCTATTAGTATCTCAAAGGATCCTGTTATGCATTCCAAAACTAAGCACATTCCTATGAAGTATCACTTCCTACGTGACCAGGTACTTGAAAAAAAGGTTAAATTGGAGTATGTTCCATCAAAAGAATAAGTTGTTGATATATTTACTAAACATATTCCCAAGGAAGCATTCAAATATCTCAGATAGAAGATGGGAGTTGTCTCTGCCTCTCTGATTAAATATGCTTAATTCCAGAAGTTTAAATTGGATACGCTAGTTTCATAAAGACTAATCGTGTATATACGTGAGTTTCTATGCATATAGCTATGTATGGGTTTTGATGACCGAAGTTCTCTAGGTCAGCGCTCAGAAAAAATGTGGTGTTGTTGGGTAATCTCTGTTGTTTTTCTAGAATTCATATTTCTATATCATTCTCTGATGAAGATTCTTTGATGAATTGGTTTTTGAAGGTGTTCATGATGCATCAACTTAGGGGGAACATTTGTCATGCTGAAAAGGATATATTTTTGGCATTATGATTGGTTTATGAAATATGATCTCTCTCTTGAGATCTTTTGGTCTTGTTAATGACATATCATTTATGTAATTTGATGGAAAAATTTGTTGACACTTATGATTTATTTTTTTCTAATCAGTCATGTAAGGACATGTTCTATTTTGTAAACCCAATTGGTTGGGTAGTTGAGTCAAATATGTCATCGCCTTAGTTGGATAATTGATGTAACTATGAGTCCTTGGTGATAGGAAATGTCATACATGGTTGAATTACAGAGTCATGTACTTCATTGAAAATATCTGAAGATTCAACATACTCTCAGGGGGATCATGGTCAAAATAGTGCCCTTTTCTCTTGATGTCAAAGCGGGAGAGAATTTTGGGTGTTTGAAGTATTTGAATAATGTTTTAATGTATCTGTATATTGTGGTGATCAAACACCATCATGGCTGCCATCAAGTCCAAAGGGGGGGATTGTTGGCAATATGATTCCTATGTCTTAATATGTTGTCCTTGATGGCAACTCTCTGGAAAAATATGGAGTATATGTCTTTAGTAGAAGCTCAGGAGTCCATCAGAGAAATTTGTAATTTCTAGCAGAATATTTGATAAAATTCATATTGAATATTGTAATATTCCCAATTAGCCCAAGCTAATGGGAATATACAATTTTGTTTCATTTTTCTTGTTGCATGAATAAAATTGTAAAGGAGGATCAATAAACTCCTAAAACATCAAAATAAATCAATGCCCCATGTGAACAAGGCTAAATATGGGCTGCCTTAACAAAAATCCCTTATGTATGAAAGGGATTGTGACAATTGACTGGGTCAACAAGACCAAATCCACAACATTGTCCAGATGCAATCTACCTCCTAGATGCACAACATAGATCTAGTTGGAGGCTACACATGTGAAAGGAGCTAAACCTTTGAGATGGTTTAGGGTTTTGCAAGGCTTTCATCCTATAAAAGATAGAGGAGAACAACAGAAGAGGGTTGTTGAGCATATTTTTTTGGGAAGAACAGGTCTGTTTAGACATCTCTCATTCTCTTGGATTTTTAACATAGAATAGTGTTGTTTAGCACTGGGTGTTCGTGATCAGGAATCCCACCTCTTTCCTTGAGAGGCCTCTTGGAAGAGTCTTGCATTTCTTGTCCACTATCAGGCATTTGGCCAAGATTCTTCTTCCAACTACAACGCAGATCCTGTTGAGGGTTTGGTTGTCTTTGTAAGCTGAAGCGAGTGGAGGCTAGATCTGCTTAGATCTAGGCCATTCTAGTGCCTCTTTTCAGTGGGAGAGTCATCTATTCCATTGAAAAGAGTGTATTAGCTGATGGGAGATTCATATATATATCTTGGAATCAAGGCAAACTATTCTTAAAGCCTACAACAAATTCCATCTTCCTATACTGCGTTATTTGCAAAGGAGAAGTTGTAGGGAGTTTTGGCACACTTTTGGGAGAGAGATCTCTAGTGTTGGGAATATTCAATTCACTGTTGTGATCATTGGATTATAGATGTAATCCATGTTATATTCAGATTTGATCTGAATACTCTTGTATTTACTTCATAATTTCTGAATCATTATGCAGATCTGCCGCATAAGATTTCATATCTACTCCATGTACTACATGTTTTGCTGAAAACCCTAAGGGGCATTTGTAGAGGAGCCTTTCTAGTGTACATATATGATATAGATCTAAATTTTTGTACATAGATCTGCTCTAGATATGAAGTGTTTTCGACTCCTTGTGGGATGGATTATGTACATCTCATGATGACTTTGGAGGAACAATTCATGGAGGCTTGGATTGGTGAACACCTAGCTTGTGAGGAGAGCTTGATATTTGATGGTGTCACCAATGGAGAAGGAGAAGTGTTGCAACACTCATCCTATCAATTGCTTTAGGACAAGCAACATTTTGGAGGGGAGGACTATAATATTCCCAAATAGCCCAAGCTAATGGGAATATACAATTTTGTTTCATTGTTCTTGTTGTATGAATAAAATTGTAAAGTAGGATCAATAAACTCCTAAAAAATCAAAATAAATCAATGCCCCATGTGAAAAAGGCTACATCTGGGCCACCTTAAAAAAAATCCCGTATGTGTGAAAGGGATTGCGACAATTGACTGGGTCAACAGGACCAAATCCACAACGCTTTCCAGATGTAATATACCTCCTAGATGCACAATGCAGATCTAGTTGGAGGCTACACATGTGAAAGGAGCTAAACCTTTAAGATGGTTTAGGGTTTTACAAGGCTTTCATCCTATAAAATAAAGAGGAGAACAACAGAAGAGGGTTTTTACATGTCTGTTTAGACATTTCTCATTCTCTTAGCTGTTTGGCAGAGAATAGTGTTGTTTAGCACTAGGTGTTCCTAATCAGGAATCCCACCTCTTACCTTGAGAGGCCTCTTGGAAGAGTCGTGAATTTCTTGTCCACTATCAAGGATTTTCCAAGCTTCTTCTTCCAACTACATGTAGATCCTGTTGAGGGTTTGGTTGTCTTTGTAATCTGCAACAAGTGGAGGCTAGATCTACTTATATCTAGGCCATTCTAGTGCCTCTTTTTAGTGGGAGAGTCATCTATTCCATTGAATAGAGTGTATTAGCTGAGGGGAGATTTAGATATGTATCTTGGCATCAGGAAAAACTATTATTAAAGCCTACAATGCATTCAATCTTCCTATACTACGTTATTTGCAAAGGAGAAGTTGCAGGGAGTTTTGGCACAATTTTGGGAGAGAGATCTCTAGTGTTGGGAATCTTCCCTTCACTATGGTGATCCGTGGATTACAAATATAACCCATGTTATATTCAGATCTGACCTGAATACTCTTTTATTTACTTCAAAATTTTTGAATCATTCTGCAGATCTACTGCATAATATCTCAGATCTACTCCATGTACTAGATGTTTTGCTAAAAACCCCAAGGGGCATTTGTAGAGGAGCCTTTCTAGTGTACATATCCGATATAGATCTAAATTTTTGTACACATATCTGATCTATATCTGAAGTGTAACATACTCTTGTTCCAACCAATAAAAATAACGTTGTCAAGGCTTTTACAATGAAATACATTGTTGCAGCACCTCTTTTAGAGGGTTTTTCTCATAAAAGTCTTCCATATTTCTCTTTTACATTGAATGCGCCACATTGTAAATCTGATTTACTATTGTATAAGCTATTTTTGAGCTATCATATTGGTCTTCTACTACTGTTCATTAAAAATGCATTATTTCTGAAGCAGTGTTGTTAAAGATTGCTGCAATCCCTTCCTTGGGTAATTTCCAAGCCATCCTAGGTGTGGGAGGTTTGTTTAACCCACCTAGTTTGATTTTTTTTATGCTTTCCTCTTGGATTTGGGTCTTATATTATCAAATATAATGGATTCAAGGGCTGAATTCCAATTTTGTAGAAGCCATTTCTGAAAAATGCATTTTTCAGACATGCCTATCTAGCAGTCCCAATTTGGGGATATTACAAAGATTATATACAGGGATTTGCAAAGGAAAAGTTGTGTAAACACACAGATAAGAACGATCCATGTCGTGTATGCCTTTTGTGCTCCAAAAAGATAATACTAGGGGGAATTACCATGGTATTATCCCACAGGATTGAGCGCCATTTCGTCTATTTGATTTCATCCAAGGATACCATTGGTAATGGTATGGTTTTGAATCATGGTATTGATAAAGGATAAAACTATATAATGAGAAGAAGTTCATAGTGAAAAATATGTGCATGTGTAAGGGCTTCACCAATACTTCTCTCTAAAGTATATCTGCATAGGATGAACTCTGTTTTATTGATAAATATGAAGTTATGATGCACCCTTGGATAGATTGACGGATCAAAATCTCTAGACTATAATGACTATGTTCTTGCATGATCCATTGAAAAGATGATTAGATCTAAGACCTGGCGCATGTTTGTTGAGGTGAAGTGAAGAAATCTAGGTAAGTTCCATAGATATGAAACATTCTACATAATTAATATTTATAGATCTATACGCTAGTTCGTCTCAGTAAAAGCACGTATATACGTGGAATTGCTTTAGAAAAGTCACATATGGAACTTAGGGTTTATGAAGCTTATTGCAGAAGTTTTACAGTTATCGCTGCTATCTTTCTATTGTCTTTCAATGAAGTCTTCATGTAGATTTGGGTTGCTTGATTTTTGTATATGTTGCTAAGTTTATTATCTACAAATATGATCAATGAGTGAGAGAATATGTGTTATGTTGACTGAATGATCAAGGGTTATGAAATTTTGAAAATTTTTCTAACAATAAAATTATATCAGTATAGGAAAGTTTCCTTTGGAATATGCACATGTATACACGAGTTGTGTTCATAAAAGTCACGTATGGAATTCATTAAAGAAAAATTTAAAATTATCAGTAAGCTCTAAATATTGATTCACCCCCCACCCTCCCCCACCTTCTAAGTATTTTTCCTAACACAATTTATTGACCTAAAATAACGGCTAGTGAACTGAATGAAAAATCAATGCATGCCATTATGAGTGGTTTATAAAAATATAATTTCATTAAAGTAATGCACTGTAGATAAATCAAAGAGATATGGGATAATATCCTAACCATATATAAATTAGATGACCAAGTCCATAAGGAAAAGCTTCAGACTTATTGAAGAAAATTTGAAATCATTAATATGAATGATGAAGAAGATGTTGTTGTTTAATTTCTTTAAGTAGATGAAGTGGTTGATTCTATCAAATGAATTTTTGAAAATTTTGAAGAAATAATAGTTATTTAAAAAGGTCCCTTCCTCTAAATTTTGATTCACAAGTCTCTTCCATAGAATAATTAAAGGACTAGGAGATAAAAATGGATGAGCTTAAAAAAAATCTCACTAAAAAATCTCACTACATATTAAATGAGGATGGGAAGCTCATCGAATAAGGAAAAAACATTTAAATAATGAAAGAATTAAAGAAAATGCAAGTCTAGCGACTGGTCTAGTGATGAATATGATTTAAAAATGACACAACTAGTCAAAAAAATGAAGAAAAGATTCAGATTCAAAGGTAAGTTACCTCTCATCAATTTTAACTATGGTAAGATAGGAAAATTTGCAGTGTGCTTTCAAGGAAGATAATGCTAATGAGGAAGAACCAAAAATAAGAGTATTCAAAAGTTTATCTTTGAAAAAGAAAAATCTCTTCTGCAAAGAGGACATTTATTTTCTTGAAGGAGATGAATAGTATTTCAATGATGATAGAGAAAAGATATTATTTCTCGTCACAAATGAATAATAAAAATTAGACAAATCAGAGAAACAAATGGGAAAATAAAAATAACAAAACGCTCAAGGCATAATGGATTTTGAAGCAAAACTCATTAAATAATTATAAGAGATTGATAAACTTAGAAAGAAAAAGAAAATACTATCCAAGGAAATTCTCCTCCTCATGAATGAAAAATAGGAAGAAAAAATAGTGCAAGAAATGTTTGTTGGGAAAAATACTGAGAGGGTGGGGGGTGAATCAGTATTTAGAGTTTATAAAATAAATTCAACCTTTTCTTTGAGCAGATTTCCATACGCGTTTTTTATGAACTGGACTAGCGTATGCACGCAGAAATATAGAAGGAAACTAGCATATACTGATTTACCTTTCAGATTTAGAGAAATTCTCAGGAGCAGTCTTTTAAATAGATTTATCAGTTATGAATAAGGCTAGATAATCATAATTTATGAGCAGTAATCAACAGTATAAAGCATCACACACATGAACACCAATATTTAAGGTGGAAACCCAATTCGGGAGAAAACCACCGCTGCTGTCGTCTCTGTCTTCAATCTTTATTATATAGAAAACCTTTTACAACATTGTGCTGATGCAGACTTATACTAGTACGCAGGCTTCTACCTACAAAAGGCTGCAACCTTCTCTCGTTTTCCAGCTCCAACTAGAAGGGAGCTCCAACCCCCTGATCTCGTTTACCAGCCTCTCCTGGAAGGGAGCTTCGACCCCCTGATTTCAACACCAGCTTCTATTGGATGAAAGCTTCTACTTCCATACTAAAGGCTTCAACCCTCAGACCCACTGCAGACCATGTTTCATCAATATTCATACTAAATTTAAACAACTTCAACACAACCCCTTAACATTAACAACCATACTTTGCCCAAAACTTCAATTAGAACAGTAAGACCACTATAACCAGAATATCAGAAATAACCCAGAATTTAGAGTAGATAATCATATACATATTCAACCTTGAACAACCATTAATTCAGATACCATACTCTATTTTTCTTTATGTAACCTACTTATATACACATCTTTCTTCACACCAACCTGCGTATTTTTCAGTGCATGTTAGTTTTTTATATTCCGGAAATAATACGTGACTTTTCTTCACAGTTTCTATGTATACACGTGCTTTTCTTTTCACCAAATAGCGTATGATTTCTTTAAGAATCTGTTTAGACTTATATTTAGATCTGAAACTTTCAATTCAGACAATCTATCAGCAATGCAGAACTGTTTATATAGTCACTCATCCTTCATCATGTTTTCTTAATCAGTGATTAGATTTGTTCATTATCAAATCAGCAGTATACTCCATATTCAATCAACCCAGAACTTCAAGAAGACTTCATTGACTGACAACAGAAAGAAAATAGAAATCACAAAAGTAATATCTGTAAATAAGCTTCAGAAACCCTAACTTCCATACGCGCTTTTTATTAAGAGAACCCGTGTATACATGCGCTTTTACCAAGACAAACTAGTGTATAGATCTGTAAATGGTAGACTTTGTAGAATATACCAGATCTATAAAGTTACCCATATTTCTTCATTATCATCAGCAGACTTGCACCAGTTCTTCATCATTTCTTTTGCAGATCAGCCTAGAGATTCATCATTTCTAGATCTAGAGATCTTGAACCTTCATCATATCCATGGGTGCATCATAAATTTAGATCTATCAGAAACAGAGTTCAATCATGCACATATCTCTCAAAGATATTTATTCATCAATAACCTTTTTTTTTTTTCATACACACCTTGCACTATGATCCTCTTCTCCTTATATAGTTTTAGCCTTTATCAATACCATGAGTCAAAACCACTTAACCGCTGATGGTATTCCTGGATGGGATCAAATAGATAATCCAGAACTCAATACTGTGGGCCAATACCATGGTCATGTCCCCTAGTTTTATAAATTTAGAGCACAAATAGGCATACGCTACTTGGTACGTACTTTTATGCGTACATATGCTACTTTGCCTTTACAAACCCGCGTATGCTTTGTGAGATATCTTATTCACCATTACTCTAGCACTTACTAGAATTTCTTTCTTTGTTACTTCTGAACTGCTCTGTAGATACATCAGATTTACATCATTAACAAATAGCAACTCATCAAGTCAGTTTCCATCAAGGACAACTTCATCAAGTAGGTTGCCATCAAGGACAACACATTGCATCATATTGCCAAAAATCTCCCCATTTGGACTTGATGGCAACCATGATGGTGTTTGATACTGACATCAACATTATTCAAACACCATAATACATAATACTCCCCCCCTTTGACATCAAGGGAAAAGGGCGGATCAAAACCAACACAAGGTTTTTCTTCCCTTGTATAAGGATGAGCTCTGTAGATATGATGTGCACTGAAGGTATCATGCTCCCCCTGAGTTTATGTTGAATTTTAAAAACATATTTTTCAATGAAGTACATGACTCTATAACTCATCCTATCACCAAGGAATCATACTTACGTCAATGATCCAACCAAGTGGATTTACATATTTGACTCAACTACCCAACCAAGTGGGTTTACAAATTTGAACAAGTCCTTACATGACTGAATATTACAATTTTACATCATAGGTCTTAACATGACCTTTTCATCAAATTATAGAAATAACTTATACAATCAAGACCAAAGAAACTCAAGCATGAGATCAGACCACAACAAATAATTAGAATGCCAACAATGCATCCTTTCCATATGACCAAATCTCCCCCTTAGCTTGTGCATCTTGAACACTTTCAAAAGAAAATCATCAAGGAATATTCATCAAATATCAGAAAATGAAACATAAATATGAGAGCTGAAACATCACCAGAGATACCCAATAGCACCAAAGCTGTGCTGAAGAAAGCTGACCCAAATTTTTTTTTGTCAGCAAACACCCATACACAGTTTTCTATGTATAAACGCACGTATATACACGACTGTCCTCCAGGAAATCCGTGAATCCAAGTTAATCTTCTATATTTAAGTAGATCTGATCTTCTACATGGAAGAGACTACTCGCAGCTTTTGTCTGACATATTCGAATGCTTCCCTGGGTAAAGGTTTGGTAAATATATCAGCAACTTGTTCTTTGGAGGGAACATGCTCTAACTTCACCTTTTGTTCAAGAACTTTTTCACGTAAGAAGTGATACTTGATGGGAATGTGTTTGGTCTTGGAATTCATAACAGGATTCTTTGAGATACTGATGGCACTTGTATTATCACACATAATGGAGATAAGAGGTGAAAATTTGATTTGAATGTCTTGTAAGGTTTGCATCATCCAAAGAAGTTGAGTGCAACATGATGTGGCAGCCACATATTCTGCTTCTGCTGTAGATAAGGAAATAGAGCTTCGCTTCTTGTTGAACCAAGATACTAACCGGGGCCCCATATAGAATGCACCACCACTAGTTCTTTTCTGATAATCAACATTTCCAGTCCAATCTGCATCAGTGTAAGCATGAAGAGTGAGATCAACATTCTTTGGATACCATATTCCAAAGTCTTGAGTTCCTTGTAGATATTTGAATATTCTTTTGACAGCCTGAAGGTGAGACTCTTTTGGATTAGCTTGGAATCGTCCAAAAATCCCAACTGCATGCATAATGTCTAGTCTAGTCCCAGTGAGATAAAGTAGACTTCCTATCATAGATTGTTGGAAATATTGTCATTGATGGCAAAGGATGTGGCAAAGGAATTGAAATCTAAATGTA